>CATIWF010090993.1:0-22926 GCA_949630135.1 Balakata baccata | reverse complement strand
AATTATGTTTTCAAGCATTTAGGTCAAGGAAAATCAATGGAGAATGAATGGGAGGATTTTTGGAATGTTTAGGGTATACAGGTGTCGGCTGGGTTTCAGATTTGTGCGAAGTAGAGTGCAAAAACAAGTATTTATATCTTGTAGACCAGAAGCAGGTCCCGATTAGGACGACAGGTGTCCCGAGCGGGATTTGATTCTGCCCATCAAAATATAAAATAAGCTAGAATTGATTCATAAATTCTAAGCCCTAAATTGTGGGCATTACAAACAGTTACAAATTTACATTACTATAAAGTGGTTTTTGTTTTATAGTATTGTGGATATGCAACTTTAAGAGTTTAATGATCGGTTTTCTAAAGTAACTACTGAATTTTACATTACTATAAAGTGAATTTGTTTTATAGTGTTGTGGATATACAACTTCAAGAGTTTAATGATCGGTTTCCTAAGGTAACTACTAAATTGTTACTTTCTATGAGTGTTTTAATTCCGATAACTCTTTTGCAACTTTTAATAAGCAAAAGTTGATTCGTTTTGCTCAATTTTATTCATATGATTTTTCTCCAGTTAACTTGATGGTACTTAACAATCAATATATAATTAACATGCTCTTCAGTAGCGATTTTGCAAACATAAAAGATCTAGCTAAGAAAACGGTTGAGACAAAGAGACATTTTATATCCCTTGATCTATTTACTCATAAAATTAGAACTTGTCTTATCTATTGCTACTGCCACTGCAGAAAGAGCATTTTCTACAATAAAATTTGTAAAAAATCATTTGCGTAATTAGAGCTGATAATTTTTGATATAACACAATTAAACAGTACAACAAAATATGATACGAGTACATCTAACATGTTTATGACACAATTAGACATGTTTAAAAATATATAAATATTTAATAAATTTTACACAATATAAAACGACACATTTAAATGATTATGCTCATGAAACGGTACATTTAAACAATTATGACATGAAACGACACATTTAAATGACACATATATACATTTAAGTATATAAATTTATAAATAGTTAAACAATTGTATGACACCAAAACAACACGTTTAAATGACATGACATGTTTATAGATGACATGATACAAATTGTCAGCTCTATTCGTAATCATATGAAAGATGGTTGAATGAACAACCGTTTGTTTACATACATTGAAAAATATGTTTTCAGCAACATTGACAATGAGTTGATTATACAATATTTTTAGAATATGAGCACTCATTTAGGACAATTATGATCTTTGGTTTATTTTTTATATAGTTTTATTTGTGATATTTTAAAATATTTTTTTATTTACACAGTTGTTGAATATAGTATTATATTTTTTAATGGATAATATTTATCATTTCTTTCAAAATTTATTTATGTATCAACAATTTAATTGAATAATACATTGTATTGTGAATAAAAATTAGTATATAAAATTTAGCTCTTCTGACTCAAGAGCCTGGATCCACCATTGCCCATAAAATATCCAATGCATTCCGAAAGATATACCCAATGTTTAATAATAAATTGAATACTAGTAGTTTGACAATTTGTGATACTTTTGAATTTAGATTCAATTATATTCTTTATCTTATTCTTCTTTTTTAATGATTCAATTATTTTTTTCTTTTGTTCTTTTTTATAAAAATTGAACTAATGTATGCTTATGGTATACCAGAGATATTCCAGAGATATACTATGTGGACACATTTTGAGATGATTTTTAGATTTCGATACTATTTTAATTATTTTTGTGCATTTTGGGTACCGTTGAAAAAAATATTAATAGTAGATGTTTTTGTAATTATTTTACCATTTGTTTCTATTTTTGAAAATTTTCCCTTAAAAAAAATAGATTTTACTAAGCATTACTTTGCAATGACATATCAAATATTGGGTTAATTTGTGAAAAAAAAAAAAAGAACTTTAGTTTTAATTGTCATCATATAAAATTTTTTTATTTATTCACTCTAATTGATTTTATAAGTTAGTCCCATTTTTACAAGTCAAATTCAAATACTGAATTTTTATCAAATTTCGAATAAAATTCGAATTAATAAATTTCAATCAGACACGGATGAATTACATGTAGTTCATTGAAAAAGAAATACAAAATGACGATTGATGATGTCGATCTTGTAAACATGAGCTGGAGAGGGTGAAACCCTCGGTCCATAATCATTGCTTTGAAGCAAGCAAACTAAAACCAGCAATCATTCTCTCTCCTCGTCAATAAATTACGCGTTTTCCTCTCTACTCTTCTGAATCCTAACTATCATACTTCATCGTCATAAAATCGGAGTTGATAAAATTCAGTCAAAAAAAAAAAAGTATAGAGAAAGAGAATTCAAGAATCAAAGAGAGAAGAACATGTGCGACGATTGTAGGCCATTGGGCTTTCTTTTAGGCCTTCCTTTTGCCTTTCTCTCTCTCCTCATCTCCATTGTTGGCGTTGTCGTTTGGATCATCGGGTTCGTGCATTTCCTCTTCTTTCTTTATTTGTTTTACTTTTTAACTTCTGGATATCCGAAAGTCTGTTATTTTTCACAAATTTGCTATCCATTTTCAATTTTTAATGCATTTCAGTTTCTGGGTATTTAATCTTTCTCACTTCTAATACAATTTATAATCTGGGTTAGATGTAGTTTTATGGTTTGGAAATTATAATTTCATCTTTGTCCCTAATAATTTGGGTCAGCTGTAGTTTGAGTTTCTAGAAGTTCAATTATTTTCCTCATTTTTGCTATCGTTTTCAATTTTTAATGCGTTTCAGTTTCTAGTTATCTAGGTATTTTATTCTTTGTCCTTTCTAAAAACAATTTGTGATCTGGGTTAGCTGTAGTTTGAGGTTAACAATATGATCCCATCGGCTATAGTTTTGGATCCAACTTTCTAACCTTGGAAATCGTGCAGGTTGGTGTTGACTTGTATATGCCCTTGTTGTTTGTGTGTGACAATAATAGTAGAGCTGGCATTGGAGTTGATCAAGGCTCCTATTCATGTTATGGAGTGGTTCACTTCTCAGATACCCTGTTAGTTTCTAACTATAAACAGATGTGGTGATTCGTATGTAGATTGGATTTCAGATTTGGGATTAATTACTCTAATACACATATATTTACTTGTTAATTATTGTTGGGAGAGAGAGATTTGTGATATTTGTGAATACAAATGTGGATTTGGATTATTTTCTCTGATTTCTGGCTTTTCTGAGTCTCTGTGAATCTATGTCCGAGGAATATTTCTGATGATGCTTTTGCTTTCCACTGTGAAATTTTCTTTGCTTTGGATTTTGTGAGAACTTGGACTAGATTAGGGAGTTTGATGACGTGCTAATAGACAGGAAGCTATTGAGGGGCATGAGGTTTTCTTTTATGTTGAATTGAAGTTTACCATCTTTTAAGATAATTATAGCAGGATGAATATTTTATACTAAAAAGTAAAAACATGGCCTTTTCTTGATTTATGTTGGTTTTTTTTTCCCTTTTTGTTAGTACCCTACCCTTTATTTTTTTAAGCTTGATACAAATTACAAATTCTATCTGAAAACATTTGAGCTATTGGAATTTCCAGGATATTAATAAATAGATTCATTTGATATTAACGGATGATAACTCAATCTATATCTATATCATAGCATAAGGCGCTTGTGATACATAGAAGGTATCAGTGATTAAGTACACAAGTTCATTGTTGATCATCTTCTAGCTTCCAAGAACCATCTGGCTGTTGAACCATGCCCTTGTTCTTGTCACCCCACCAAAAACCAGGCACCAAATATTCCTTCTTCAAACCGCTCATCCATTTGTTCACCAAAGCAATATCTCTTTTAACATCTAAGCGAAAAAAATCTCTTTCCCCTTGTGTTCCTGCAACTCCATGAAGATATGCATCCATGTCATGCCACTGTACTATATCCCCTGTCTTCATGAAGTAGGATTTCCTTGTGTCCATTTTCAGCACTTGCCCAACATCTGCATATCCTACCATTGGGTACGACGGAATTATGTCAGGAATGTTCGCTATTCGTAGAATACGAACGTCTGTTAATGATTCAACGATGCTTTTGAAGTTCTCGTCGCCAACACGTGGGCTCCCAAAGGCAAAGACGGTTACAGGACATGTTTCGGAGAAGTCTGCATTCTGATATTCAATTCTGTTGAATCCATTGATTACAATATCAGCTGCACATAGGGTTGAAAGTGCTCCTCCTAAGCTGTGGCCTGTTAGAGTCAAGCTGACATCTTCATTCTTATATTCATCCACCAGCCGCTTCACCTCTTCAAGAATCTGAGATTAAGATAAGACAACTAGAAGATTACACGTGAACATGTTCATATAAGAAACATGAAAGATCTGAGATTCAGTTTACCTGGTCCCGGACACTGGCTTTATTGTACTGCGATCGGGGATCATCTGATGTATAAAGCGAAAGCCATCCTTGATGAACTAGAGGATCCTTGTCTACACCTAATAATTCAGAAGCTGATACTAAAGGGAAATCAAAACCTGAACCCAATTCAATAGGCTGGATTGTTCCTCTCCAGGCAATTACTATATCCCTCCTGCCCAATGTAGCTTTTCCTTCATCGGTAGCTACTGCTATGTATCCAATCCAATTTGATTCTTTATTCCAGGCCTCCCTGGACAATGACTTCAAAAGGAAACATTCTGGGAGATTAATCTTGGAAGTTGCATACAAATACTTGGTAGGTTTGTAAACAAATGGATTTGCAATGGCGAGACCCACACACGAGAACAGATTCTCCATCGAGTAACGGCTGTCGCCTGCATATTTGGACACTCTCTCTCTGTTAAAAGCATCGTAGCATGCTTGAGCCATATCGCCATAGTGAATGATGTATCGACGGAGGTCAATGTCTAGAGGGTCAAGGAGGTTTCTCCAGCTATCTTCTCCGCTTAATTCCCTCCATCTTCCTGCAATACCGTCCCAGTTTTCCTCCATTGAACCCTCTCTTTGTTTCTTTTTCAGCTTGCTGCTGGTTGCTATTTCTACTTATTTGCGGCTTGCTGTTTGATGTCATGCATTGAGAACCTTCCTCAATATCCGCAGCAGTTGGAGTTGGCGCAATGCAATAGTTTTCATGCTCATGTTAAACTCTTGACCAGAGTAATATTCATGTTCACTTCAAAGTTTGATAGTTTAAATTGGATTCTAAGTAGGTGAAAGATTATGTGCATAAATGGTTTGCTTTATTGAATCTTCAATATTGCATTTTTCCCAATTAGATGATTATATATATATATATATAAGAACAATATATAATTATATACTTTAAACATGTAACTCAATAAGAACAAAGGCATTGGAGTAAATGCTAGAAATTTTATCGACACACTCCAAAATCATGAAAACCAATAGAGCACCCACTCTGTGCATATAAAACTATTGAACAAAGACAATAACATAAACCTATAAATTTCAACTTTCTGAATAACCACATTACATGCTCCTATCCTCGCTATCATATCCTCCTTGCATGCTATACTGGGTTTGGGTTTCTTCATGAGGTTTAACACTACTCTCCTGTGTTCTTGGTAGCTCCTGTCCAATAACAAATTCTTTGGTTGCCTGTGCAATCTCCACTATAGTTTCGCCGATAGCACCCAGTACACTGCCCCCGGCGCCGCCTCCCTGCTGTTGCTGCTGCCATTGATGGTGCTGCTCTTTTGAGGATTCAGGAGAGACACTCTCGCTGATACTCTCTGTTGGGTTGGCTTGGGTTTCTCCTGCTGCATGAACTTGTGATTCCTCTTTGTAGTCTCCACCCTGGAGAAACTCTCTCATTACCAAACATAAAATGTAATTTCCATTTCACTTACCCAATTAGATTCAAAATTTTTACATCACAAACCACCCAATCATAGCATTTAGATCGAAGTTAACAAACAGAAGCTGTTTTAATTACAAAATTTTGAGATGAATACTAATCTCATTTTTTACATGGCTAAATTGAAAGAACAAACTTGCTTGTAAAAATAGCTAGCTAGCTTCTCGTGGAAAGCTAACTTATGTGAATTCCACCCTTCAATTCGCTATCATCATTCCTTATACATCAAACCTGCATAATGCTAGCATTTTGTTAATTTATTGAACCTTAGTTAAAAGTAATCTCCTTTCACAACCCTATTTTCACCATATCTTAGGGATTGACACGTAATTAATAATTCATAGATTCAAGAACCCTCAACTCTTAAACACAAATTTCGTGTACTCGAAATCAAGAAATTCTACCACATAATTCCAAGAAACACAATGAGAAGAAGTTGAATGTGAATTTCCATAAGATATTATACCTGTTTTCCAGATGCTTTCCTGGCTTCAAGCTCTCTCTCTGTTTCCTCTTTCTTCCTAGCAGTATAATCCTTCATACTCTCACCGGTGGAGACAGCAGCCTGTTTAGCAGCGCTGATAGGCTTGGCCGCAAGCTCTGCAGCCTTCCCTGTGGCCACCTGAACAGCCCCCGCTGCTGCCTTAGTCCCCTCCACTGCTTTCTCAGTGGTGTAATGCGCGGCAGTCCAGCCAGCCACAGCAGCCTTGTCCTTGACATCAACCGCCACTTCTCCAGCATAATGAGCAGCCTCCTTGGTCTTCTCCACCGTCACATCTTTAGCAGCCGCCGCCGTATCCAATGCATAGTCCTTGGCAGACTTTCCAGCACCCACCACAGTGTCCTTGGTGGCCTCATAACCTTGCTGACCCTTCTCTACAGCAGTATCTTTAGCTTCCCTGCCTTTCTCTGCCACATACTGTGAAGTTCTCTGAGCGCCTCCAAGAACAGTATCCTTTGCCTGTTCTCCTTTCTCTGCAACGTACTGACTAGTGTTTCGCGCACCCTCAACGACAGCGCCCTTCGCCTGAGAGCCCTTCTCCGCCATATGTTCCGACGTTCTTTGAGCTCCTTCAACGACAGTGTCTTTTGCTTGTGCACCTTTCTCTTTCGTATACTCAACAGCAGACCCTAGCCCTTGGCTTGCCTTCTCTTTAGCCTGCTCGTACCTCTCTTGCGCACCCTTCATTGCCTCCATAGAATTCTGCTGCGCCGTTTGTCTAAGCTTTGTAATTTCTTCGAGAGAAAGTTGATCGGTGCTCTTCTGATCACCCTTTTCAACCTCCTTTGAATCTGTGTCTCTACCTTTCTGATCACCACTCGCTTCAAATTTTCCAACAGAATAACTTCCTCCTTCCCCTTTCACCGTATCGGAGAAAGACTCCAACTGGGGTCCTTCCTCATTGGATTCTCTTGCTTTCGCCAGCAGAATGTCTGAATCTTGCGGCTTCTCGATCGTCGTCAAAGACTCGAAATGAGCAGTGACCTCAGGAACTCTGTCTTTCTGTAGCTGAACATATCGCTCCGTGGTTGTGTTATCTCTGCGCGACTGCTCTGACGCCATCTTTCTCCTGCTCTGTTTCGAATTCCAAGATCGGATCTCTCAACTTTTGAATGGTGAGGTTTTCTTGATTTGTCGATGGCGTTAAAAAGCAGAAGCATGGCGGTTATAGAAAGAGAAAGGGGAAGACGGACGTGTGTGCATGGAGTACATGTGTTGGGCGATTTGGTGCCACGTGTAAGTGTCATAGAAACTAGAGGTGAGTCAGCTATCATTATCTTCCATCCATTTGCACACGTGTGCACGATTTTGTAGATTAGCCCCTGCCTCTGACTTCATAATTTGCTTACACGTGGGTTTATAGAATCCTGCCACGTTGTACCGAATATATTAGATAAGGCACTGGATTAGACATTAGTATTGGGCCTGTAGGCCTTCTTCATCACCCCAAAGTGTTGGCCTACAGGCCCAAGATGCCCTGAAATCCTTGCCCATCCTTATGTCCACAGTCGGAGGGTCCGTTTGGAATTGCAGTGAGAAAAACGCTGTTGGAAAAAAAAAAATTTGTTTTTTATCTTTTTACTTTTAAAAACTACTTTTGAAAAAAACGAATGAATAGGCATTTTTTCAAGAAGTAAATTTGAAAAAAAAAATTAAAAGTTAAAAAAATAATCAATTAAATAAAAAAAATTTCAAAATCTGTTTTTTGGATACCAATAACAATTGCAAACAGCATTGAAGGAATTGGAACCGAATTAGTTTTCTCTATCATTATCTCTTCCTTGTTTTTAATTTAATTTTTTATCAAACCTTTTTTGTAATTTTCTTCTATCATTGAATCGAATTTTATTACAGCCATGTAATAATTTTTTTCTTAAGAAGATCTAATAGATTGTCGACTATACAATAAGAGTAGCTATCTCCTTATATGCACACCTCATAAAAATGTTAAATTTTTGTTAATATTGGTGGTGGATGATAGCGATAAGATTTGAACTCAATATCTCCTACAATTTTTACAAATGACAATACCAATTAAATCACTATCTAATGATATTTATTTACAAAGTAATGATCACTTTCTATTTAACAAACTAATTATTATCTTTGCATTAGATAATTTTGGCTCGTGGCCTATTAATAATACAATGTAAATTCAATAATTGAAAATCGCATATCATTTAGTTTCAAAAAACTTGATCTTAGAAAACATATATCACAAAAATGAACATTGGTCCATTGTACCCCCAAAAAAAAAAAAAATATTGGTTCAACATTTAGAAATATGGAGAATCCCATATTTACCATCATCAATGCATAAATTAACAATATCCAAACCAATTTAGAGGACATTTCCTACAATTTATAGCAACTTAATTGCCAAAATACTACCCTAAAATTTACAGTTGAAATCAAGACCCTCTTATTGCCCACTTGCAGAAGAAAAATGGGAACCCAAAAAAAAAAAAATTTAAACACCTATCATCGAAACAATGACATTCTAAAAAAATCTACTACCTTAAACAAGAATAATCCCAAACTATCACTGGTCTTCAATTTAATGATACTGGTATTATCTTGAGGCTGCGAGGTCGTGAGTACAAATCAGCAAGGTCAATACCGAAAAAAATCAAGTAAAGAGAGCTGCATACAGAAGCTGATTCCAAGCATCGGGCAAACCAGGCAAACACCAATGGCTACAATCTGTTTTATGGTCATCAGTATAAGCAGAAGGGTGAGCATCCTTTCTGTATTGGGAGAGAGCGGTGACATCAAGCAAGTAGACTGGTTTGTTTATCCTACTCATTACTTTGTTAACAACAACCCATGCCATTGGTATTCCTGCTGGGTACCTTGCTCCAATGAATGGTTGTGTTTCTCCACTACATGACCTTGTGGGTTCATTCCAATCTTTGCCCCTAATTTTTCCAAAAGAAAAAAAAAACTAAATTTATTTGCTAAAGTTGGGATTTTTCCTTTTTGAAATTTTCGAATCATGTCAAAAATTATTCAATTCGTATAAATAGGTGTTTAAAGTTATTTTAAAGAGTTATTAGTGAAAATATGTGTAAAACCGACATATTAAAAATACCAATCGCACTGAACTTTATTATTAGATTGCAAATTGATACCTAATTTCTGATTTGATGCAACATTGATATCGATATTTTCAAAAACGTTCCAATTTGAATTTATATTCTAGTACTATTAAAATGATTTTGCATATAAAAAATACATGCTATGTCATTTTAATGGTGTTGGAATATAAAATTAGATTTTAAATTGCTGAAAGAATTAATACCAATTTATATCAATTTAAAGATTTGATACCAATTTAACTATTGATTGATGTTTTTTAACCTAAAACCAAAAATATGTAGTAGTTACTTGACTTTGCACCCAAAAAAAAAGTGGAAAAATTAGGGATTTGCTTACTCATAGTGGGTAGGAGAAATGCCCTGAAAGAAGACTTGGGTTTTAGAAGGATCAACATTTCGGTTGACCCATCTGGCCCAAGTGGTCAATCCTTTATAGAATGCAACCAGCCGATTCATATCTTTGTACAATTTATTGCCCTCTTGCATAAAATCCCATCTGCAATTGAAAATACATATAATTACCATCATCAATCATTTCCCATTTTCAAAATTTGGGACATGTAAAAAGAGACTTAATCAACGAAAAAATTGCCACCCAAGTAAAACACTTTATGTGATTGACGAGAAATTCTTATATGAACTTGCTCTATTATATCATCTATAAACTAATCAAATATTATTAATTGTTATATTAATATCAACCAATGTGAATTAATAAAACAAAAAAAAAATATATCATTGTAATATTAGTATACAAATAACATAATATATTGAATTTATCTAAGAATTTTTTATGATTGCCTTGATTTATCATGAATCTAGAATAGACTAACAAAAAAGTAGATAGATCTTACGGTTGTGTTTTGCCGGTGTGAGTCCACCAATGCCATGTGTTAAAGATCAACATGTCCATTCCTAACCATGCCTTGCCGCTGTTCATTGAGTCCAGCTTCAAAATTCTTCCCTTCTTTCCAATCACAACATCTACCAAATATGGTGCTCGATATAGTAGTATAGTAACTTGATAGTCCTGTCCCCACATGTAACATATACCAAATATCAACATTATATATAATAACTATATCCTTGTTATAATCAATAACATTATTAATAATTATTCAAAGTATAACTAATAAACTTTAGCTTGACGATAATATCAGTAAGGTGAAATCTTGAGTTTGGATATCAAACCTATAATCTCTCACATTTATTATGACTATTTTATGAATTGCTAGATAATATACAATCTATTCTCAAATTACTACTCAAAACATAAAAATTAAGGATGAGAAGATTATAACAAGATCACTAAAAAAAATTTCCATAAATTGGTCAATCCATTTATTTGACATTTGATTTCGGTATGTTGGGTATTAAATTCATAATCTCCTATTTTTATTATGACTATTTTATAATAGATGTACCAATTGAGCTATTATAAATTAATTTATTTAATAACGTATATGTTAATAACATTAATATTTCCATGACAAGAGAAAGAATATTATTTAAGAAGTTAAAGGGATTATCAATTCCTCATTAATTAAAACTTATTTGTCACAACTCATAAGGAATAATATTGATGGCCCAACATTTACCACGTAGAGTATTATTCATAAGAAAATTGATGTGCCAACACATGTGGTCCTTTGAAAACCCATGTAATTTAATATTGTTATATATAAAATTAATTCTTGCATTTTGAATATATATAATTAATTGTATTATTATATAAAATAAAAATTAATTTTTTTGCACGATTATATATTTCTGACTCGATTTAATCTAACCAAAAAATTTCTTGCCAACATGATAACCCTATTTAATATTACCTTTTGGCATTAAAAGTTGAAAGAGTGAATGATCATTCGGGCAGTAAAAATAGCAAATATGAGAAAAGTTTCGGTAGATGAAAGAATATCAGAAATTTTCACAGCTGTTATATATCTACCATTGTCATGTGTTTGAAGGCAAAATCAGTTGAAGGTTTGATTGTGTTTAAAATTCAAAAATTTCATTGATTTTTTTGGGTCTTACTATCCTTCTGGATTTTCGTTGCCTAGATTCATTAGGGCCAAAATACTTTTTTTTTTCTTTTAAGTTTTAAAATTATTTTATATCTAGAGTTTGAATTCAATATTATTAATTGAAAATAAGAGAGTATTAGGTTAATTTTATTTCTTGTAACTGAACTTTACTCTTATTGCAGTAAAATTACAGAAATTTTTTTCCAAGAAAATCATTCAACTATGTTTTCATTTCACTAAAATAACTTCCGACCAACTTTTCATTTTAGGTAACTGGAAAACTGACGTATCACTGAAAGTCTAACGTAGTAGTTGACTATCACTGGAAATCTGATATGGCATATGATATATTACTGGAAATTAGCCTGTAATGATTTTAGCGAAAAAAAATATAGTTTAGTAATTTTTTTAAACAAAAATAATTTATAATTTTACTGCAAGTTCAATAATCATCGGATAAAAATTTCATTAATTTATTACACGAGAAAAAAAATAACAATTAAGAAAGACATGTGACTCCGGCAAAGAGAAAAAAAAACCATCAATCACGCTCCACCTTTAATGCTTAATTTTTTTTTTTAGAAAAAAAAAACAGCGGCAACAACCTTCAAATATGAATAAGCTCATTAAATCAAGAAAACTAACTTCCATGACATTAATTAAATTCAATTGCATCCTCCAACTTAATTTAAAAAAAGAAAAAACAAATGTTCCTTCTAAATTTTTCATATTAATTTTACGAAAAGTTACTAAACTTTACTTTTATTATAGTAAAAAAATTAAAAAAAAAATTCAAAACTAAAATGTATTTTATTTTCATTAAAATCACTTTGATTTTGTCAATTTTTGTTAATACATCATCTGTAATGTTAGATTTTCGGTAATACGTCAGTTGTTATATTAAATTTTCAGTGATATTTCAACTGCTGCATTAACTTTCTAATTATCCATATCTAAAAACTTGTCCAAAATTATTTCAGTGAAATAAAAAAAATTTGTAATTTTCGGTAACTACTAATAAAATTAACCCAAAATTTTCTCTTAAAATGTACTAAACCTACAGGAACTGTCCATAATATCTGTGAATATGCATTTCTCAAACTTAAATAAAACTTACCAGAAATGTTACAGAAGATAAGCCATCTTTCCTTATGAGAGCATACTTCGAATTAGGAAGAGAAGAATGAAGTAAACAAGTCAAAGATTGCCACTGATTAAAACTGAGTGAATCACCAACAAACATTATCTTCTTCCCTCTCCATTTCTCCAAGAAATACAACCCATTAAACCTGCAAAACTCCTAATTTATTACATAAACTTAAAATATCTTTTAATTAATCATTAATTACATTAATTAATGAAAGTAATAATACCTGGGTAAGTTGCAAGAAAATGGCTGCCACCTATACTTAAGATAGGAAGCATCAGGGCGGCCATTTTTTCTGCAGTTGAATTGGTCATCAATGAAAGGGCAAGTTGAAGAATCATAAAGAGGATAAGAAGAATCAAACACCCATTTTCCTTGGAACCAATTGCATTTTCTTGCAAGTTTTCTTGAACTGATCAAGAAACTGTCGGTACCATTTTTGTTGGAGTTAAAGAACACAGCTTTTTTAGCAGCTAACAAGGTTATTGTAGTTAAATTATTAAAACTAGAAGTAGAAGTAGAAGTAGAAGTAGAAGTAGAAGTAGAAGATGAAGGAGGTGTAGATATTAAGAAAAAGAGAGAAAGAAATGAAAATTTGAGGAACATGATGAAACCCATAATATTAATCTTGGATTTCCAACTAGAATTATTTTTTTGCTGGATTCAGACAAGGATGATAATTGAAGAAAAAGTTGGACCAGAGAAATGTTTATTTATAATGTAAGAGAGAGGTTTCAAAATTCACAGGGAATGTGTCACTCAGTACCAAACACTATCTTCTTGAATTGTTTCTGACAAGAAGAAATATGAGAGATTTTCAGATGGATTCGTTTTTTTCTTTTTGCTATGGCATGTGATGATGATACCATTTCTAATTAATCACATGCGTTGACTATTAGGATTCATGATTACTCTGATTCTAAATTAATCCAAACTTTTTTTTCCGACCGATTATTCATCTAGTATTCTACAACTCAGATGCAATAAACTAATTTAAAAAGTGATTTATACACAGAATTTGAATTTGTGAATTCACATTGGATAAACTCACTGAAGGTAAAATATTTTCATCCAAATTTTAAAAGTAATTTATATCCAAAATTTGAATTTGAAATCTCTAATTGAAGGAGAAGAACCCGTATTATTCTATTTTGGGTATATAGTGTATTTGGGCCTTGAAACTAATTAATTAATATGAAATTTAATTTTTACAGTTAATTATAATTAATAATTATATATTCTGTTTCAAGATCAATGCAAAAATTAGATTAAAATATAAACTTTAGACACTTAAATTTGGTAGTAGTTAGATTAAAATATTATTTGAAGAAAAAATAAAGAGACAAATTAATTGATAATTCATTCAATATCTCCCCCTTGATTTTTTCTGCTATGTGATTCAGCAGCTTTTCCTTTTTACTGTCCTTATTATCTTTATAAAAAAATGGACCCGTGTGCTATTGTGCTTCACATGAATCTTTTATTAAAATGAGAAAAAAATAATTTCTAAATTTTGCAAACTTATGGAATTAAATCTTTTTATCTTTACATATGGCTTTCTTAATTATTAATTAAATTTTTTTAATTAATTCTCTTTGAACCAGCTAGTTTAATATTAATTTGTAACGAAACATTTAGTATCTTAATTAATTAGTAAGAGTTATTAAGGGACATAATTAATTGAATAAATTTTCATCTAGTCTCTAATTAAAAAAATACTTAGTATATAATCAGAAAGAGTTAATAAATAAATTTTTAGATGAAACATTGAATTAATTTAAAAGTCATTATTAAATAAATTTTTAATTAAAAAATTTAATTATACAAATTCGTTGAATTAGAAACCAAGAAATGATACTTTTTATCGGTACAAACCAAACTCGTAAATTAGTTTATGGAGATATAACTATGTCCTTTTTCATACTAAATAATTAAATAAATAAAAATTTTTTTTCTATAAAAATTGTGACCAATAATCATAAACACATTAAATAATTCCAAATAAATAAACTAAACTTTATAAATTTAGAATAGTAAGAATTATAGATTATTAAATTCATCCAGCATATATCCACTTTACACGAATATTCACCTAACACTGTCCAAAGTGGCAGTTGAATTTGAAGCTTTCCGAACTAACAAGTACAAACCGTGCAAGTTATTATTTTTTAAACTGTATATTTATATATATCACGGATCAGATTTTTCATGCCGTATTAATTAAATTGAAATTTAGTTTATAAAATTATCATTTTTTCATATATAAATAATTATCATAATGTAAATTAGTTCAATATATATATTTTAAGTTGATTTTTTTGATCGAATATTTTAAATTGATTGATATTTTTATTTGTGACAATTGTACGAGGTCTCAAATTCGAGTTTTCTAGCTGTCATCCATCAACATTACGAGAGTTTAACACCTTTATGGTTTATATAAAAATATAACTACCTATATTGTGTATCATACGGTATATTGAGTCTTCTTATGAACTATAAAAATATTACTGTTTATCTCATGAGATTTGACATATTATACTAAGATTTTTATGATGTTCAAAAATTATATGCTATTTGCATCATTTGTTTTATTTATTTTAAACTATATAGTCATTTTATTAAATTTTAAGGCATTTACCGTTAGTCGTAAATAATATTTTCTTTTATTTAAGGGAATATTAGTATAATAGATCAAATTTCAAAGAGGCAATAGTACAATACGTCAAATCTCAAGAAATACTAGTACGTTAGGTCAAATTTCAAAGGGTAGATAATAATTTTTTCTTTATTATTTCATCACAGTCTAACGTCTTTCTTATAAAAAATATAACAGAATGACGTATTAGTATAATATTATAAAATAGAGAAGTCAAATGATAATAATTTTTAAACCTCAAGATGCTACTAGTGTGATATGTCAAATGTCATGGAGAAAATAATATTTTTCCCAAAAAAAAAAGTTACTCTACATCAAATAACTATGACTATAACCAATAATTAGTTTTAGTTTAATAATACTAGTACGATAATCAAGATGTAATATCTTAAATTCAAATCACCCATCAAACCTTTGTTTAAAAAAAAAAAAACCTTTGACTATATATATTTATTTGAACCATATATAAAGAAATAATAAAAATGCATGTTGAGCTAATTTCCTTCAAAAAATCAAATTATACGCATGTTGAACAAAATTTGGCAAAAGTGCGTGTTAAGCTACCCATTTGAAGTTAGATATTTGAATTAGTGTAAATAGTGAGAGATTTTGGTAAAGGGGAAAATGATTGGAAAAACTAAAAAAGTGAGAAACATTTATTGGGATTTTCCCAAATTTTTCAGTCAAAAAAACAGGCCAATAATGTTTGAAAGTTGTACAAGCAAAATGGTTTAAGTTCAGTTTCTGTGCCCTACCAAATACATGCATTTGGGTGATCCTTTTAAGAATCACAAATCTAAAAGCCTTTACTCAAATTCCTCCATTCATCACTTTCTCCCATTAGTGCATATGCTCCAGAAATAGATCCTTTTTTCATAAACAAAAAACAAAATTGATTTAGAATAAAACAATAATGCTTAATTTATTTTTTTTAAAGAAAAAATAGATTATTGGAGTATGCTGAAAATTTATTGTACTAAATGCTGAAGTACACCTGTGTGCAGTACAAATAAAATAAAGCCTTAATTCATCTCTAGTCCCTTGAACTTTCATTTTTTATTAGTTTATCTTTATGATCGGTTTTTAGTACCGGTTACTTTCTAAAATATATTTTTTATCCAATTTATTCCTTGTGAAATTTTAAAAACATAACAATTGTCCTCCTGTGCTAACCTAGCAACTTGAATATAATTTTATATTTTTAATATAATTTCGACTATCAAGTCTGTACAAAAAGTAAATTGTTATATTTTAAAAATAAATTAGATAAAAAATTGTTTTCACGAAGCAATTGATGTCAAAAACCAATACGGAAGACAAACTGAAAAATGGTCAAGGGATTGGTTTGGCCAAAAATAAAATATATGAATTTGCGTACTTTTCACGCTATTTCGGATGACGAATTTGCGTTTTGTTGACAGATTTTAATCATATAGTGACGGTAATTACTGTCACTAAATGACTTTTTAAGTACAATACAGATTAAGCTTTGCAAATTAGCAATAATTTCAACATTTAGTGACCACAATTTTCTTCGCTAAATAGCTGCTTTTTATCCTGACCTATGCGTTAAGTGAAAATACAAGTTTGTACATTTAAAATAGAAAAGAAAATTTAGTTCAGGATATATTAACTAACTTACGCAAAGTTTAAGTTTTTTTTATGAAAAATTCTTCCAATTGTGGCTAATAGATGTAGGGGTATTTGGAATTGTTATTAGATATTTAAAAAGCATATTTTAAATTTTTTTTATTTAATTAATTGATTTTTTAAAATTTTTATAAATTGTTTTTTTCAAATATGCTTATAAAAAATATATATTACTTGTTTTTTTTAAAAACAATTTTCAAAACTCAAAATTAAAAATACTTTTTTTTGAAATGTATTTTTTTTCAACCGTAATGCCAAATAGGCTCGTAGAATAATTCAACAATTCAATCTAGAATTATGCAATATTTAAGGGCAATCAAGAAGGAAAATCAACGATGATAGAAGTGTAAAAAGATATGAACAAGGTAGGAAGAGACAATATATCCTTCGAAGGCAAACGAACACAATTGTCTGCTTATGGTTCTTGTTTTATTCAATTCAATCCGGACTATTATCTCCACAAGTTTTTGGAAAAACTAACATTGCCTCATTGGACCATCCCATTGAATTGTCACCCATTAATTGTTGCTATTTCCTCATCAAACCTTTAAAATCTTAATTTATAAAAAAAAATTTCAAAAATTTTTTGAAAAAAAAAAAGAATAAAGAATTATCAAATGAGACAACTTAGACAAGCCACTTAGCTTCATTGTATAGAAATTATAATCAACTATTAACATTTTATATCCTTAATTGCTTAGAATTAAATTAAAAATTCAGAACAAAATTAATTTATAATGTTCTAAGTTTTATATATCCAATTAAAAATTGAAGTAATAATATATTATGATGTATACATTATTAATTTTTACATTATAAATATAATTTGATTTATAGGAAAATTATTTTTTATAACAATAATAGAATATTGGCTTGCATGATAAATGAAAACGATTCTTATTATATAAACATAAAATTAATTATCAAAATTTACTTTATAAATTGAGCTTAGAGTAAATCTTTTCCATGTGTGATATTATATATTGAGACTGCATGCAAAAAGAATATCTTAGGGATACAAGAAAGATAATGGATTTGCTAATGATTAATTAAAAAAATATAAAAGGCAAATTTCTTAAATATTCAAATCCCACAAAGCTCCCATATTGCAACCATAACCGTTGATCAAGGCAAAATCATGTTCTCATGACTTCTAGTTATATATATATATAAACATTGGGTATTAATTTGATAAAAAAAATTAATTTTAAAGCAAATTATTAAGCGTAGAGGACATACAATTGTAGAATTAATTATTTTTGCACAGAAATAATTTCATGGCTGGCAGGCATATATATAGAGTATTGTCAAACAAAAAACAAAAAAAACAAAAGGCTGCCATAGATGAAGTTTAACAGCTTGCATGCATTGATTGAGAGACATTGCAGCCTTGATTTCACATCATTTTTTTCATACAATTTTTAATGCTTTTGTTTCATATGCATGGATATATATGAATATGACAAATTCAACCTTGAATGATAATATTGTTCATCTTCCTTTATGTCTAAAGATTACATGACAAATTCATGAGTCAGGTCACCATTTCAGCCTTCATTTTTAACAGCTTTCCATGTTATTAATTTCTTATATGAAACCCTTTTTTATTTTCTTTTTTTATTTTTTGAAAAAAAAAAGGTACTGAATTTGAGAAAGATGGGAATGGTGCTCAAGAATCTTACTTCGATATGTAAGACCCACACCACAACTCACATAATCTATAGTTAACTATTTTAAAAGATTCGGATCTAAACTTCCATAAGTAAAAAATCAATCGGTAAACTAGGATGTTGTAAATAAGATGAAATGAAATTTTTCTAATTTAATAAAAAGTTTTGGATATGTAATTATTTTAAAACTTTTTGTGGTAATACTTTACTTTCTTTCAGGAGTTCTATCCAACACGAATATAATTAATTTCAATCCATTAACTTATAAATTAAGAATATCTATATAGTTTCACACACCAAAAAAAATCAATTGAAAAATCCTGTCAATACAGTAGCTTAATTAAATATATTTATTTGTGAAAATTAAAAATTTTGAATTCGAATATTTTTATTATCCTCCATCAACATAAAAACTTCTTAGATATGTACTCAATCAGTCCGAAAGATAATAAACTTTCTTTTATTTTAACATAAATTAACAAAATTTTGTTAATATGATTGAAATTATAGATTTTTACTAAATTACCTCCGCATTTACCACGGAATATGTTAAAAATCTAAGTAATAATAATTCAGATTTATATAATAATATACATGAAATAAGACATAATAGAGTGAATCAATTGTAACTCCAATATAGTCAACCAAAAGAAGTAAACGTTAGTCTCATTTTCTCTCAATTTATTTATCAACTTTTTTTGTTCATATATTTTTATTAAGCAATGAGAGGTGATTGGTCATTCTTCGCATAAAATTATATTTCTATATTTTTTTTTTATCAATTCATCTTTAAAATAAATAGTTATTCCACATAGATCTAAGATGTGATTTTGTTTGTTTTGTTTTTCATGATTTCATCTTCTTATTCCGGTATTTGGCTTTCAGTCGTTTTATTACGACGTTTTATTTTCCGTCGCCTTATTGCGATATTTTATTTTTGAATGAGCGATTCAGACGGATAAAACATATTCAATCCGATAAAAATAACAAATCAGATTATATATGGTCTTTAGTATATTGTAAAATTGGAATCATAAATATTCAATTCACTATAATATTATCGTGTTTTTATGTATTAAGCTGATTTATTATATTATTAATCTGGGGTATTGTAAATTTTTTTACTGTTTCATTTTCTCTAATTTTTAATAAATTTATATGTATTTTTATCGATATATTGTTAGTATGAATCAATAAAATTATTTTCCTTTTCTTTTAAAAAAAAAGAGTAAATCAATTGTATTCGAATTAGTGGAAGATTTTAGAAATCTTCAAACAACTTAAGGTCGAAGCCCACCATCTCCCTCTCTTGGATATATACTTGATAAAAAAAAAAAAGTGAACTGATTATCAAGAAAATAAAAATAAGGAACCATTTATATAGGGCTTTTTAGGGATGGTGCTACATTGGAGTTAAAGGACATTGAATCTTTCTCAAATTTCTAAGCATAGTTAAGTAAATTTGACATTTCTCTAAAAAAAATACGTTAATGTATTATTTTATTTTTCACCTTATTTTTACTATACCTTTAATATTTTTTGTACCTCTATTTTTCTAATTAGATTTGCTGACTCTGCCACTGTAGAGCTTAATTAATTATTATTATTATTATTATTATTATTATTATTATTATTATTATTCATTAAGAAATTAAATCTAAGGCACATTAAATGAAGGATTGAAGCAACATGTGGATGATGGAGCCAACTCATTATCATGATGTATCATGTTCCGTGTATTTCACCTTTCTTCCTTTTCTCCTCCATCAATCTTTTTCAAACTAATTTAATTTCTCTTTAGTTATTTTACAGGGAAGATAGGCTAATCAATAAGGCGGCTTTGGCCCCAAAAGAGTTTCTTTCTTTCCCTTTAATCATATGATTGTGATCAACAACTTGACATCCTACCCTACATTTTGATCTTTTATTTTATTAGTATTGATTAATTAATACCATTGTCAAAGTTGTGAAAATTTGACATTAATATGTAAAAGAAGTAATTTTTATGATTAATTTCATATTTATAATTTATTTAATTTTGTTATAAATAAACACTCAAAAGAAATTAATTAATTCGTGTGAACAATTGCAGAAATTAAGTTTTATTAATTAGAAATTGCCCACACAAAATTAATGAAAGTGATTAAAACTATAATAGAAATGGTACCAATATTTTTTTGTTCAGAATTTTTTGCATATTTGCTCTAGAATAATTGATCCACATCATCGTTAATTATGTGGATTAATTATAAAGTAAGCGTCCAATAAAATATTGATAGCATTTATTAAGATAAGAGAAAAATATTATTTACGCATATGGTTTGACATAATATACTAATACTTTATAAAGTTTGAAAACTATACGATTTGTTATCTCTATTTTATTTTCGTTAAATTATATAATCATTCTATTAAATTTTAAGATATTTACTGTTAGTAAGAAAAATATTTTCTTTTATTCAGTTGGATACTAGTGCAATATGTCAAATTTAAGGGAAATAATAGTACAATAAATTAAACTTGCAAAGAATATTAGTGTAACATATCAAAATTTTCTAAGAGTGAATAGTGTAATTTTCAAATATCAAGAAAGTACTAGCATATTATATGAAACTATGTAGGATAAATTATATATTTTTTAAAATTTAGAAAAATACTAGTATATTATGTCAACCTATATGGAATAAATAGTAATTTTTTTTTGAAATAAATGTCTTGTCTTGAAATCAATTGTTTTGCTTCAATTCTTGTTATCTCAATTTATCCCAATTTTTAGGATAATTTCATATTTGGGAATGGGCCACAATATTCTAAAGAAAAGGCTATCCATTTGTGGTTTGCAAATGATGCAGTATCATCAGCTTGTACAAGTTTTGAAACCCAGTAAACGGGATTATTATCATTAGATGAAAAAGGGTAACTTTAATCCCCAACTAATCAATTCATTCAATAATGCTACAATACATTCTTCCTTAGATTGCAATTTTATTTTAAGATTGAGGCCAGGATTCCCACAAAAACAAAAGACTTTTTTTCTTATTTATATTTTTGACGTTTAATTTATTAGTTAACAGCTCAAACATTGCACAAAAGTATAGTGATTTTGATTTTAAGAGGTGAGATAAAATGGTAGGGGTTATAATTTGTTTTAATGGGTCTTATTTGTGTTATGTTTTGATATATCAATAATACGATAAGGGTTATATGAATATGATACGATAAACTAACTGCGTCTAAAATTTGAACATAAATTTGATCTATTTATTAACGGATTAATACGACACGATGGGTTAAATATGATTAACCTATAAAATTAGTATAACACGATTTAATTAATGTGTATATGTGTTATAATTTGTCAGGTTAAATATGTCAATACGACACTATACAACACAAATTATTAATAGGTTAAATATGTTTTTTTTCGTATTAACAGGTCAAATCGAACACAACAAAGTAATTTTTGTATCTTTATCATATTGATACAATTGTGATATGAATACGATAAACTTTAACCCTAACCTTTAAATATCGTGTTGGGTGCGTGTCATGTTATCGTATTATGTTCATAATTGCCACCTCTAGGTAAATGTTTCTTCTTTTTTTAATAAAAAATTTTCAAATTTGAGTATTGAGTATGAAACACTTTTAAAACTTAGAAATAAGCATTTTACTCTTTTAATAAAATTTTATACTGTAAATCCAGATTACTGAATAATTGAAAAAAATATAATACTAATTTTAATTTAGTCGTTATAATTTTAATTTGCAAATTGGTTATTTCATTATACTTAGTAAAAATCATTGACATTCTTTAGTCTCTAAATTTTAATTCTTAAAAACTTTTATAATAATAATAATAATAATAATATTATTATTATTATTATTATTATTATTATTATTATTATTATTATTATTGTGACTTTAATCTCAATAGACAACAATCTCAAATGGTTTTTTTTTTTTTTCTGTCTTTCAAGAGTTTTAAACCTGAGACTTAAGGAAGCGTTCAACTTCTCTTTTACCACCGGGAGAAAGATCTTGGGCTCAGATGGACCTTTATTTGATAGCCTTTCATTTTTCTTTTCCTTTGAAGCTAAGTAGAAACCTTTTTAAGGAGGCAATGATGCTAAACAGACAAAATTAATATTAATAACAAATTAAATGGTTTTTGTGTTTATTTTGTTTGGTAAATATGGTGTGGTTGGGGAGAATAGAAGAAAATATAGAATCTTCAAATGCAAGATATGAAATTTCAAATTGGGCTATGTGGGCCATTAAAGAGAAGTCAATGGCCCTACTTAATTGGAAAT
>CATIWF010090984.1:0-17417 GCA_949630135.1 Balakata baccata | reverse complement strand
AATTGCGACTAAAACTTGGACTATTTTGATGTTTATAATTATTTTACTAATTACCGTATTCCATAACAACATATATAGTGTGTTACACCTCACATTCGTATATTTTAATATTTAGAGGAGATAAGTTCTTACTTAAAATCCATTTATGAATATTTTTATGTAATTAACTTTTCTTTTTCTACTTTATGGGTTAATTACACTCATATTCACTTAATTTGTATTACTTGTAGTTAAATCACAATTTTTTATTTTGTAACACTAAAATCACTAAACTTTATAAATTATTACAGAAAAATCATCGCTAACCAATTTTTACAAGTTATTAGCTGAAAGTTGACATGACAGCCAAATTTCGTTGTCTCACTTGACATGTGGGACGTAATGATACGTCAAATGCTAGATAAATGTCATATCAAATTTTCAAATAGGTTAAAAATTAAATTTGTTAATTAAAAAAATGGCATCTAACCTGACGCTTATGTGATATCTGACGTGTCATTACGTTCTATGTTTCACGTGACGTAATAAAATTTGGCTGCTATATCAGTTTTTTTACTAACAAATCGTTAAAATTGGTAGACGATGATTTTTTTATAATAATTTATAAAATTAAGTAATTTTAATATTATAAAATAAAAAATTTGTGATTTATAGTAATTATGAATGTAATAAACTCTTGCTTTATTTGTATAATATAAGGCTGATTAATTGACTTAGTCAATGATTTTTTCCATAGATTAAGTCAAAAGAAAATGCGTCGGCCCAGCCCAAACAATCATTACCCTCCAAGGAAATAGAGATAATTTCATTAAAGACATACATTTAACATTTTAATTGCAATAATATATATATATATATATATATATATATATATATATTTGTACATATATATTTGTACCGAATTTTTTTTAATTTTACCTAAAATCTTCAAGTTACTCATCTTTTCATTCGACACCAAAGGTATGCTTCAGAGTCCAGAGATCTCCTTCAGTATCGATTCGTCGACGGCATCAATTTCCAACTAAAGCAATCACAACAGCAAAATATGCAGAGCAATCTCCTTCGCCTCGAACAATCTTGCACCTCCAGCTGAACAAAAGCCAGAAGCAGCTGTGCCGACTATGGAGGAGGAGAAGCCATCGGAGGGCAAGGCAAAACCTACACAGGAGAAGAAGGAAAATAAAGCAGAAGAGAAGAAAGAGGAGAGCAGTCGAAGACAGAATCATCTGCTGAAGCTAAGAAGGAACAAAAAAGCCAAATCCACCGCAAGAGGAAAAAGAGTTGAAAAAACCTGAGGAAGCTTTATCATTTTCCATGTAAGGTTATCGTCACATAAACCTATGTTCTCTGCACCTTTTTCCTAGATCAGTTGATTACTAACCATTGTTGGCTTCAATTTAGAACATAGGGGAAGTAGTCAATTCTTGACATTCCAATCCGCAAATTCAAACTATGAGAAAAGAAAATTCCTAAATCCTTTACTAATTGCAAACTAAGGAGCTGCGACTTTTTTTTTTTTTTTAATGTAATTCCAAAAAATTTGACATGCCCTTGAGGCTTCCACTTATTAATTTTTATTGAGTTATTTAAACTTTTTTTTTTTAAAATCACAAAGGTTTTTCTAATGTATACTAAAGGTATTACTATGAAATTTTCAAAATATTTTCAAAGTATATCCAAGTGTCCTTAAGGAACTTTTTAGAAATTTGTAAGATATTTCTAAGGTACATCCAAGTTATTATCAAAGAATGTCCAAGATATATTCAAAAAATTTCCAAGATATTTCTAAAGTATACACAAAATATTTTCAAGGTATACTGAACCAAAGTATTCCTATACGGATACCGAACCAAGGTATGCCCACACTTATCATTTACGTACTTTTAAATTTAGGGCTGACTTTTTATATTTAGGTACTTTTATAATATTTTATAAGCTTTTTGGCATTTTTGAAAAAAAAATTTAGCTGAAAAAATTTCATTAAATATCCACACTTATCATTTTATTTACAAAAACACATTTAATATATATATTTTTTCAATTTTTACATATTCTCTTTTGGATTATACCGAAATTTTTTTCTTCTATTCTTCTCCATCTCTAGTGTTGTGATTTGACTTTTAAATTATGAGAATCTAAGTTAGACTTGGATAAGGAAAAATATTTCTAATTGGAATGATATTATTTTTCTTGATTGACAAGTTTCTGGTGCCTATAAATATAGGCAAGTTCAAGGCATTAAAGGTGGAAGCTAAGGAAGCAAATACAAGAGCAATTTGATGATTGCGAGTTTGAGTTTTTACTTGGATAAGGGCTTTGGAAGCTTTGAGATAAAAGTTATTTTTATAACTTATGCGAGAGAAAAAATACAATAAATTGTAGATTTGGATTTGATCAACTTAATAGAGAGACAATTTTATTGTATTATAATTATTATTATCTCATATAGTGAATAATTAATTACTCTTAGTGGATGTAGGTAATTAAGGGCCGAACCACATAAGTCTTATATACTCTCTTATTTTCTTGGTTTGAATTTTTAATTTGATATGCTTATTGGCTATTTATTCCCAAAAAATAGTGAAAAATTTCCAAGTTCATCAAGGTTCCGCAAAAGTATTGAACAAAAAGGAAAAGTGAAATCCAAAAAATGATGAGAGATGAAAATTGGAAAAAGCTCAAGGAAAGGTGTGAAATATACTATCTAATGGGCAGTATGGTGAAGACTTCAAGTACTGGTTGAAAATAAATTTCCTGCATAGATAGTTTCCAAGGGATAGATGGTTGTAAGTGGATGGAACTTGCTGACAGTAGTCATATAGAGAGATTGAGGCATTTATCTGGAGTCGAGTAGCGCTATCGACTGGTTTTAATTACACATGGTATATTGGTCATGTTTAGAATCAAGATGCAGGATAAAGATCTAATTCAGGTATGTGTAGTTGGCAAATTTAGGCCAATGTGGTTAATGCAATTCAAAAATTAAGGTAGAATATTAAGATTTGACTTTTAAATTGTGGAATCCAAGTTGAACTTGGATTATGATAAATAATTAAACTTTGGATAAGGAAATGTATTCTTGATTGGAATACTATTCCTTTTCTTGATTGACAAGTTTATAATACTTATAAATATAAGTTCAATGCATTAAAGGTGGAAGCTAAGGAAGCAAATACAAAATCAACTTGGGGATTGCAAATTTGTGTTTTTGCTTGATAAAGGCTTCAGAAATACCTTTGGGAGTTTTGGAATGAGTGATATTCTTCTAATTTATGTGAGAGAGAAAATACAATAAATTGTGAGTTTAAATTTGATCAACTCAAGAGAGAGGCAATTTTCTTGTATTATGATTATTATTTTCTTATATAGTAAAAAATGGTTACCTTCTGTGGATGTAGGCAATCAAAAACCGAACTACGTAAATCTTGTGTGTTATTTTATTTTCTTGGCTTGAATTTTTTTTTTTTGACATGGTTATTGGTTATTTATTCCCAACATTCAGTCAGTCATCCTAGTCATATTCCGGTGAAACCACCAGTGTCGTCATTGATTCTTCCAACAACTGCACCTTCACCAAAGATCGGCGATTATTTGCTGTCACCACCTCCATCTCTGTATGTGATGTTATATAAATTTTGATCCCCTAAAAATATGTTAATAATCATAAAAACCCTTAAAGAAAAGAAGCTTCTTTTTCTGCTCCCATCTCTAGGTTTTCATTCACCGATCTCCCTTGCATTTCAAGTCACTTCTTCTCTTTCCAGCTTCTAATATGTATAAAAACTTGTTCAAATTCCTAACTCTCCACAAAATTTTATTTGTTTCAGTTCAATATTGTTTCCAGAGACAGAGAGAATAGGTAGTGAAGATCTTTAGAGTGGAAATAAGAACAGAGGAAATTATAGCAACAATCCCAATTCCTATTATGCCGAGACCTCATATAAGCAATGGACTTCATGGTTGATTCCTATGTTTGTTGTTGCTAATATTATTGTGTTCATTATGGCTATGTATGTCAACAATTATCCCAGAAACAATCTAGATTTTGAGGGTAGCTGCGTCGCCAAGTTTTCCAAAATATACCAATTAATTATAAAGTTTTTTAAAGCATATCTAAATTACTTTAAAAGTATATCCGAAGTATTATCAAATAAATTTTAAAGTATATATGAAGAATTTATTAGAAATTTTTAAGTATCTCCAAATATATTATGTCTAGAGTCTACCGAACTGTATCAAAGTATTTATAAAAATATCGAATTAAGGTATATCTAAGATATACTAGAAAATATATTGAATGAAATTTTTTTAATATATTTTAGAGTATTTTTATAATATTTTTTAAGTGCTTTTAATAGATTTGAAAAAGACAAAATTTTAATGGACAAAATATTGTTTTATTACATTTTTGAAAAATTCCCCTAAAAGCCTCTTGCGGTAACGTCTATTTTATTTTGTTGATGAAAAAAACCTTAGCTCGCGGAGTCTCAGCGAATCGGTGATGGTCACGTGACACGGCGTCTCTCTAAAGCGCGAGAGGTAACAATTGTTTTCTATTTCTCTCCGGATATGATTGTAATTTTTGTTTTCGTTAAAGTAAAACGAAAATTAGGAAATGGAATCGTTGATTTCCAGTTATATATATATATATATATATATATATATATATATATTCTACACAATGAAAGTAAATAATCTGTTAATAGTTCTTTTTACTTATTTTCTGTATTTATCTGGGCGCCCATTTTTCAGGTTTTGTTTTGTGTATTTTTTTTCCCTTTGATTTCATTGGGGATGAGTGACCTTTATTTTTATTTTTTTTTCTCACTCAGGACTGGATTAAGTTGTTAAAACACTTGCTTAGAAGGTGAAAGACGATCAACTTCTGCAAGAACTGGTTGAGATGCTAAGTTTGCGATTTGTTGTTCGACGTGCGTGAGATGCTAAGTTTTCAGGTTAGTCTCCAAGGACTGGTTTCTATGATTAATATAAGGTGCATATGCATTACGTTGGTTCCAGATACAAAATAGTTACTTAGTGATCGTCTAATTCCCCAGAAAAGCAAGTTGTTGTTGATCGACTGGTTACTTGATTCTTTTGTTTGTATAAAACCGGCAATCAAGATGTTTCCATTGCTACCAGTCGTTAAAATGTTTTTCAGTCAGAATATGGGGCTATACTCCAGCATCTATTGCAGTTAGAGACTATCTTTGCACTTGAGGAATGGCATATACTGCAGTGAGTTCTTTTCATGGGTTATATCCTTCACATTTCCTCTAATTGCTAGATAATTTTCCTTGGTCACTAGTATAATATATTTCATTAGGTTTTGGTAAATGCCTGATGCGGCTGTACATAGAGAAGGTGGAAACAAGCTTGGGAGGAAAAATTATAATGAAGGTAATCTTAAAGAAGAGGTCTTCCACTGTTTCCTAACACTCCATTCACTCGTAGAAAATCGTCCTTGAGACTTCCCAGATGAACTCAGGGAAGACATTGTTAAGGGGCTTAGTCGGACTGTTCTGTAAGGACCTTCATGGATTTTTTTTTTTTTTTGGTGTGTGTTACTGTACCTGCTGATCAATTAACACAGGCTGGATTTTTTATTTTAATGTTTTCAGGGAGGAAAGGAAGTTCTCACGTAAACTTATTGAGTGTAGTGATGTCTTATTAAAAGACGGTCCAAATTTGGGTTGCCATTCTTTGGATATTTATAATGCTGTGCAAAAATTGGTGATCAGGTATTGGCTTACAACCCATGACTGGGGTCTGAAGGTTCATGATCATTTCACATTGCCAAAACTTTGCTATTTTATTTCTGCTTTTGTGTATTTGTCTTGTACTGACATATAACTGTACTTTTGCAGGATGCCCTTATTATTTATGCAATGCTGCAGCTAATCTAACAAGGGCGGAAGCTCCTTGGTAGAACAATTTCTGGATGTTGTATGTAAGGAATTTGGCCAAAGTAGTCTATCCAGCATAACTGTGCCTTGGCTAGTTCATTTCTATCTTTACTGCTGTAATTTTTCCTTCATCAGGTTTGTTCTCAATGGAGTTTATTGGTGTGATTTTGATGTCATAACTCATAATATGTATTCGGGACAGATGCGACAAACGATGATAAGTTTGCAGCTTTGAGTGGCTCACAATATGGTTTGGTGGAGCTTGTAGCCCTGACGTTTTATAAGGTAGTTATTTTAACTGACCTACTATTCACTTGTTTAAAAAATATGGATGCATGTAGCGCTCATATATTTTATGTTGTGGAAGTTCCTTTTTTTGTTTTGTTTGCACCGTGCCTTGGATATTCGGCTGATTCATAGTTTCATTTTGGTGGCTTGGTAATTTACTATTGTATGAATTTCCAGTCAAATGTTCAAATTATATGTATCTGTGGGCTTTTCCACGTGGCAAAGAAGCAGAGTTATGGATTGCAGATTCAATTTATTCCTCCTGTTTGGGTAATATACAAAGAAAAGCCACCATATAACATGTATAAGACTCCTGCATTCATGTGTAGGTACAAGTAAATTACAATCAACAGTAAAGAGAGTTAAGACGGAGCATGTTTGTGTGGTTAATGGCAAGGTTAATCCTGAAAGGATGTCTAACTTCTATCTCTTAGTGGTGTGCCAAACTTGGAACATTTTAATTATGAGTTAATATCAATTGCAATTTTGAAGCACCTTCCATCTGGTGTTTATTGCCTTATTTGTGGGTAAGTAGCTGGGTTTCTTAGCATCAAATATTCCCTGAACAGAAATATACTGCAATTTGGTATATAAACTCACATGGGTGTTGCAATTATTTGTGCAATGACACTGATGCCAACATTGCATTTGCTTGTTTGCTTGCTTGTGAAACATTGGAAATGACTTCTTTTTTAAGGATCACACATTTATTTTGCTCAATTATCTGATGTTATATGAATTTTATTGCAGTTTGATCTGTACTGGAAAAAAAAAAAACATCATTTAATGTATGAAGAGCTGAAATGGGTTGCAATAAAAGTATTACTATACTTCGCCTTTTATGATGCACCTTTTTAATCTTTAGTGTACAATTTTGCCGATGTCATATCTTATCCAATACTTGAATTGCTTATGTTTCACTTGAAGACTTCCCTTGCTATTTCTGCTTATCTATTGAGATTATTTGCTTCATTTGTTTTTGTTGTTGAATTGACTGGAACTCCTCTTTAAATGGTTCTTTCAATATTTTCAAGCTCTCTGCTACTTATATTTGATTAGAATGTCATGAGATTATAACTGTCCTAGAAAACCGTCGTCCCAAGTGAAGAAATCCTGAGTTTTGAGATTTTCTTTCTGAACAGTTTGTTGGTTTTGCAGCTTTCATTTGAACACTTGTTTTGTTTGAAAATACAATTAAATTCTCATTAGTGTTCATATGTCAAGAAGCAAATGATGAGATCTGGAGTTCTATCAAGATGGCTTTCTGTTTTTCTTTTCTTTTTATAAAAAATTTCTTTATTGTGCTTCTACTTAAACATTATTTTTTGATGCTATATAAATGTTTTAGTTCCCTGCAGCATGTCTTGAGATATTAATAATTGAGATTTTCAAAAATTTCTAATCACTTTTAGGGTTACCCATTTGGTTTCCTTGAGGGAAGTATATGTATCTGTAAATAGGCAGTGCTGGGAGTATTGTATTTGTAATTTACTGCTTGCTGAGATAGTTATCTGTATTCTATTCAAGAATTTGCTTCTTGCTAAAAAGTCTTGTATTCTTTTGTTCTTTGAGATCTCTCTATCCAATGGTGTTATCATTTCCAGTTCCCATTCTCTATGTGCCATTCATGTTGCATGAAGTTTTGTGAAAGCTTTAATACTTTCCAATTGTTGGATTGTTGGTTTGGAATTTGTTACAGGATTTTGAGTGATGCAAACCTGAGGCATGCTTATGATAGATTGCTTTGGACTTTGTGGTAAGTTTTCTTCTGGTTTACATTGCATAGGTTAATTGCTTATTAAAATTTTCTTTAAATTTGTAATTTATTGTATGTTTGGAACTGTGGGAAAATGGGTGCTTGTAGTATAAAGTGGACTGTTATGCGTTTTATCAGATTGCTTAGTTATATGTTAGTCATATATAGTCTATATTATTTAGTTAATTCGTCAAGAGGTTCCTTAGATTCTCAACACCCTTGCCCCTTCTTTTCTTCCCTCCAAGCTCATGCGTGGATCTATCTACTCAGTATTATTTTTGAGATTTTGTGCTCATTTATTGAGTAATTTTAGGAAAATTCTTTGAGGGATGGGGGTTGTGTGAACTATTGCTTCATGCATAAATATTGTACTTTTTGATTAGTCTTTTAAGGGAGCTTTTTTTAGATGGTATTATTTATAATGGCAGTTTACCATAGAAACAATACGGAATGTACATTTTTCACAAAAGATTGTAGTTTGTTCTGAGTTTGTCCCTTCATATTTTCATTTTTTCACCGCAAGGGTGTCTTGGGAAAAAGGTCCTATAAATCTCTAACTAGATCTGGTTTTCGGCTGAGTTGAAGTGATCTAAAACATAGTTTCAAGTGGAGAAAAATGGAGGAAAGTGAAACGGATTGATATAGTCAATCCTAATTTGCATGGTACTGGGTGTGAATTAATTCTATGGGTTTCTAGAGAGTGACAATATTAAGAGAGCTGTCTGTATGAGTTGTGAACTTAAATAAAAGAGCTTCTGATAGTTGGGGAATGAGAAGAGGTCTGTCTGTATTGGTTATCTTCAGTTGTCATTTTACTGCAGCATTTTTTCTTTTAAATATTTTATATGTTCAACTCTCTTTTATCTCATTCAACTTAAATAAAAGGGCTTATTGTTTTTTTTTTCCTTTTTTTTTTTTTAATGTTAATGGACTTAAAATTATATTTGTTTGCAGCATATTGATTTTCCCACATTATTTGCTGCAAATTGATTTTCCCGCCCTATATATATATATATATATTCACTTGATTCAATTTAAATAATTATTCGTTAAATTAGTAAATTTGTTTATTAACCTTATAAAGCTTGTACTTTAGGCTTTTGTTGACAATGCTTGTGGGTAGAGTTGTCAATTCGTGTCGTGTTGTGTCTAATCGTATCGTATCTAATTGTATCGTATCTCATATATCCGTTATACTATATGAAACTATTTGATACAGTCAACTAAACGCATCTATATGTGAATACATACACGATACGAGATATGATTATAAATGAATATTAATATAATTATAAAAATAATGTTATACAATATTTATTTATATTTATTTATGTATAAAATATACTAATACAATTAATTTTAACATAATTTATTATATATAAATATATTATAAATATTTAAATTATTATAATCGTGTTTAATCTTGTCTTAACAGGTTAAGCAGGTAAAATCCATTTATGATACGATTTTTTTTATCTTAATCGTGTTGACACGGTTATAATCTATATTCATTAAATTCAAACTTATATCCATCTAAATCTGTATCATTTAATCGTGTCGTGTTCAAATTGCCAGCTCTAGGCTTTTTTTTCACAATCTTGTCTTCATATGCTTATGCCAAATTAGATATTCTTTAGGATGTTTGCCTTTTGAGTTGTGCTATCTCTGCAGTATTTTGTACTTTTAAACCTATTCAGAAGTCTTGAATGAGCATATGTATGGAGAATCTACATTAACCTTCCAAGTCCTCTTATGGAGATTGCAAATTAAATTTTTATCGACGGGAAAACTCATTGTTAGATATCAGCTCGCAGAAAAGTTCGATGTGAAAAGGCATATTCTGTGATAAAACTCATCGTCGCTATAGATTTAACGACAATGTTACATTTCTTCAGGTTTTTTTAAAATGATATTATTGCTTTATAAATTTTAATTTTTTTATTTAAATCAGTTATTTTATTAAGATTAAGTTATTTTGATTATTTCTAATGTGATTATTATATAAATTTCATATAAAAAATTAAATAAAATAAAAGAATCGTTTCTGCAGCTTTCCGCGACAGTAAATCTCGTCGTCAATGTTTTATATAGAGTTACAGTTTTATGTTAGCTTCAAATTAACAATTTTTTCTTAAATAATAATAATGCTTTACAAAATAAAATTTTTCCACTTTAATTACTTATTCATGTAGATTATTATTGTCTCTGTTCCTTATGTATTCTTATATAATATTATACTAAAGTATAAAGCAAAATAAAGTCTTTTTTCTAATTGTTGTGGCCTCTTAATAAATTGTAATTGTATCTAGTTTAATTTTTTATTTTATATAAAATATCATAATGACTATTCCTAATTATTATATATAATTATCATAAATGAAATAAAAATCAAACTAAAAAGTTATATTTTTGAGTAAATTGTTAAATTTTGCGACAAGATGTATTGACATCAATGTATTGAGATAGATTTTCTCTTCTAGCTATAAATGAAAAAGTTCCTTATTATTTTAAAAATGATGTCAATGCTTAACAAATTATTAATTTCTCTAATTTAATTATTTATTGTAATTATTTCATCTAAATTAACAACTAATCTTAAATTTGAGTTGGAAATAAGTATGCAATTTTTACATTTGAATTTTCTTTTATTCTTCATTATTATAATTTGTTTAAATATGCCTTCTTTTTTTTATCTGGTCGGACTTAATTAGTTAATTAACCAATAATCATGGACTATTTTGATATTTATAATTATTTTACTAATTACTGTATTGCAGAAGAATATAGTGTTTTTCACCTAACATTTCTATCATTATATTAAAAAATGTGATAAATGGAAAATACTTCCTCAAATTAGGGGGAAAAAAAAAGAAAAAAATTCCCACTTCGTACCCACAATCACATAACTTATATCCTAATTGCGATGAAATCATAAGTTAAAAATTTTATAACTAAGAAATACATGAACTTTTGGAATCTATACTACACAAAAAATGGGTCGTTTTGATGAATCATAATTCTGAAAAATGAGTTGGAATATTTTTGACGCCATATCACTTAGAATAGAATGACACAAACATATTTTGTATATTCTAAATTCTTAATACCACGTTAGATATTCATGCCACATGTATTTTACAAAATATTTATAAATTGTTTATTTTATAAAATCTAATTAAACGAAATTATTTTAATCCCTAAAAAAAATCTTATTAATTAAAATAAAAGTGAGCGTCATTATCATATACAAAAGATATAGATTGCATTTAGCAAAAAAATATATATCATATTGTCTTTTATAATTATATATATTTATAAAAATTCCAAGACTACGGAAAAATTAATAAAAAAATAAATCGATTTATTTATACACTTATTTCAGCATAACAATAAATATTGTGTACTATAGTTCTTATTATCAAGTAATATTTTGATATAAAAAATAAAAAATTAATAATTTTTTAAAACCTAAATGTGATAAATTAAAATTTAAAACTAAATAACTAAAGTACCAAAAATTCAAGAATCATGCGATTTATGATTTGTCACTATAAAATGATAAATTCGTAAATTTTAATATTTTTATGAAATAAACCGCTTATGATTTATGCTAATTTATATGTAGGATAAATTATTAGAAAATCCATGAGATTTGGTTGAATACAAAAGTTAATCCTTTCATTTTTTGAAATATTTTATAAAGTCTTTCAAGTTTGGTTCCATTAACTAAAAAGACACTCTACTAATTTTGAATGAAATATTCTATTAAGTCAACTAGAATATTTTGTTAGTAAAACTATAAAATGCCAAAAATATTCTTATTTATATTTTGATAAATTTGATATTTTATTGACTTAAAAAATATTTTAAAGAAAGAAGAACAAAATTAATATTTGACTATTAAGTTGATAGCATTAAAATTTTTTTGGAAATTTTTTAAGACAAAAAATAAGGATAAATTTGACTTTTTATTTGTTTGTAATGTGACAAAAATAAATGAAAAGATTAGATAGTTTCATAATTTTCCATGATATATGAATACTTTGAACTCAATCATCTGAATTCATACTATAAAGGTGACCCCTAATAAATTTTGAAAGAGAATAAATTCTTATCATCTTATTTCATCTTTGGAAATTAGGAAGCTGAGACATTTGTTATAATTGATTATTTTGCTTTTTATGTTTATGTTTGATATTATACTATATATAAAAGTGAAAGTAGAGAGACAAACAAAATTATCGAAAAGCCAACTTGATTATATTAGTTAGTGAATAGTATTAATAATTCATTAATTAGAAATTCAATTTTATTAGAACTAAATAACTATATTTTATATATTGTATTAGTTATTTGGATTAATTTTATCATTTTTATCATTTTTTTTTAAATTTACCTCACGTAAAGAATATTTAAAATTTATTTTTGCTTCCCTAACTTAGCCTTCTGGCTCTTTCCTGGGTTAGAATTCCATCACTAATTCTATTATTAAGAATTTTAGCTATATGATAACACTTTTATAGCTATTTAAATTTTTTTATTCAATACCCAATATCTCTCTCGGTGTATTTATCAATATGAAACTCGCTTAGTGATATTACATATATTATTATTCCTTTTATTATGTGGTTAGAGTTAAAAATAATTCAAATTATATATTTAAGATGAATATTAAGGACACCATCCATTTTTTAATACTCACTTTCTGATTAATTAATGAAAAGAGAAAATTTTTTTTAAATAGTTTTTAAAATAAGGCTACCCATATCTAATATATGATGAGTCCAATATCTAATATATGAATAAAAAATAAATATATGAAAAATGGTGATTAATTGCGAATTCAATATTTAATAATTATGTATAAGACGCTTAAATAAAAATCAATAATGAATCCAATATCTAATATATGAATAACAAAAAAATATATAAAAGATGGCGATTAAGAGGAGTTCAATATTTAATAATTACATGCAAGACATGTAAATAAAAAACTATTATAAAGTGACACTTTTTATTTATTTTTTTACATAATTATTAATAATAATTTTAATTAATAAAAAAACTAGAAATAATCAAAAATAAAAAAATATAACTATTTATAAATAATAATTTTAACGTATTAAGATTATATATAATTATGTGAAACTATAATTATTACAAGGAGGCAAGTATATATCATCAATTCATTATATATATATATATATATATAATCAAAGATAATAATTAACTTTTTTTTTTCTTATTTGTGCTATGTTTATTGTTTTAAACCAAAGGATAAACTGATAGATATGATTATAAACTCAAGGCTCCAAATCCAGAAGAAGTTAATCTTTCTTGATAATCTCATTTAGCTACATAATATATATTAATTAAGCTCCTTGGGCTTGTAGTAATTTCATATATATGGATCTGAGTACGTACGTCATTAATTTTCAAGGGATGGCTTCCTTGCTAGCTAGCTACTTGCAAGAAGACGAGTCACATGGCATAGATGGAGGTACGTCGCAGCCTGAGCGAGTAGGCAGTGCTCCTGCAGTATTGACTGAACCACATAATTTTATGTTTTATTGAATTTTATAAATATTATTATAATACAGATTGAGTTCAACCTCCTTCGAGTTCAACTCGTCACTCATGTATCTATCACTTAATTACCTAATGCCGTGTTTTGTACGTGGGCAACTCCTTCAAGTTCAACTCACCGGAAAATTCAATCACAAAATAATATATATTTATCTAATTATTTTATTTTTATTAATTAATACAAAAATAATATATATATATTATAATTTTTTTAATTATTTTATTTTTATTAATTAATATATATATATATATAGTATAATTGCATTAATTTACCAATAAAGTGGAGGATAATATTTATCTAAATATTTCTCACAAACTCATATCACTTAATTATCTTTGATGCTTTCAACGTTCATAGGTTCTAACGAGCTGTGGCCCACCCAAAGACTAAAAATAATATTATTTTTTCTAAGCCTAATTTAATATGCGAGGCTGCCGTATTTGTTATAACTGATGATTTTCCTTTCCATATTTATATTTGATTAGTTTTTCATTAACACTTGTTGTATCTAATTATTAGATTTTAGACTCGTAATTAATTATCATTTAGCTTTTATATAATTTTTTTTATTTTTAATTAATTTATTTTATCTTATTTGAAATATTAATTAACTAACTAATACTTGAACTAAATATAAGCATAGTTTCGATATGAATTGTTCAAACATAAAGAAATTATTAGAGATTTCATTATAATTTTACAATTATGATATATGTCTTTTTCCTTCAATCTTGTTTTGATAGTTCAGACCACTTTTCACTAGATTACTGAATAAATATATTAATTAAAATGTTAGTTTTGAAAATGTTTTCAAAATGTCTAGTTTTAAAACATTTGACATAAATATATAGAAATTTGTCATTTTACCCTTCTTTTTTTTTTTTATAGGCAATATAATTTTCATTTGGCAACTAGAGAAAAAACCACCTTAGTTAGAAACTAAGGTGATGAAAAAATCTCTCCCTAGAGACTAAGCAAACAAGGCAAGAGCAAGATAATTACCTTACTTAATGCCAAAGGAAACAGTACAGCCGAAAAATGAAAGACAAAAGTCAAAACTACTTAAAATGAAACACAGCAAATGACAAAGAAATAATGATGAAAAGAAACCAAGTTCAAGAAAGTATTTAATTTTTATATAATTTTTTTATTTTTTTTTATTAATTTGTTTAATCTTATTAGAGATAGAGCTAAGAGAATTTTAGGATTGTCCCAAGCCCTCTATTTGGAAAAGATCCTAAAAAGATTTGAGATGGAAAATTCTAAGAGAGGATTAATACCTATTAGGCATGAAGTGCATCTTTTTAAGGAGATGAGTCCAAAAACTTCTGAAAAAAGAGCACAAATAGCTGACATACCATATACTTCAGCCATAGACAGTCTTATATATGCTATGTTGTGTATTAAACCAAACATAGCTTTTGCTGTTAGCTTGACTAGCTGGTATCAGTCTGATTCAGGTGAAGGGTACCGGACAACAATCAAGGCAATTTTTAAGTACTTGATAAGGACTAAAAATTTGTTTTTGGTTTATGGAGGAGATGATATGAGTATGGTTGGATATACAGATTTTGATTTTCAATCAGATAAGGATGGATTGAAGTCCATATCAGGGCATGTGTTCACCCTGAATGGTGCAGCAGTAGTATGAAAAAGTTTCAAGCAAAAGACGATTGTTGATTCTACAACAGAGGCCGAATATATAGCAGTCTTAGATGCTACCAAAGAAGTTGTGTAGTTGAAGAACTTCCTAATGGATTTAAATGTAGTTCCATTTATTCAGAGTCTCATTTCTTTGTATTGTGATAATAATTGGGCTATACGACATTCTAAGGAACTAAGGTCTCACAAGAACTTCAAACATGTGCTTCAGCGTTATCATTTAATTAGAAAAATAGTTGGGCGATGTGATATCTCGGTGCAAAAAATTTCATTAGCTGATAATACAACTGATCCATTCACGAAACCAATGACACAAACATAGTTAGACCATCATCTTCAGAAGATAGGTCTTAGATACTACAGTGAATGATACTAGTGCAGGTGAGAGTTTGTTATCAGTGGTGTATATGTCTTAGTGCATTCATTGCTTTTTTATATATTAAATAATATACTAAAATGGTCACGTGTATATTTCACATTAATAATAAAATATTCAAGTTGTTGACTAAATTATGAATACAGTGGTTATATATACTATGAAATATACGGCCTTTTGATTATTCATATATAATTTATTATCAAGTTGTTGATAATAATGAAATAAATATTTCTAGTAAAAAATGATCTTAAAAATATTTATAACCGGTATAGGACGATAAATTAGGCATTTATTGAACATCTAGGTTATCACATAGTTTAATTTGAGGATGAATCTCATTCTCTATGATATAATGATATCTAGATAAATCAGTGAGTTCTTAAAGACTTAAGGGTACTGAATAGTGATACTTGATAATAAATATACAGATAGTGTTAGATGTCAACAGTTATTTTCTTAGTTATAATATATGAGTCTTTTATGACTCGAAGTCATTCGACTTAAAGTGTCAATATTGTCCTTTCATGAGTAGCTGTAGAAGTGTTCTTACTTTATATTAAGCTATTTACGTTTAGTAATCTGGCTCGTAGTCACCGCTCATAGTCACCGCTCGTAGTCACCACAGTTAGTCATGTAGTGAGACATGAGATTACTAATATTTTGATTCTGATAAAATAAATTTATGACCAGGAGAAATATGACTTATTCAATGTAAAATTGAATTATTAATTAGATTAATAATAATAATAATAAGTATTATTTTAATCAGAACATAAATTATCATTCATTAGAATATTGACCAATAGGATTTAACATGTTGTGACCTTAATTAATATCTAGATCATAATGAGAGGATTTAATATTATGATTTAGAGCTCAAATTAATATTTGAAATTTCATCGATAATTAAAAGGAAAATTCTGGAAGGATATTTAATGTATCTAGGTATACGGAGAATTCAAAAATGATGTCCGATATAATTTTAAAGAATTAATATTATATTTTCATTCTAATAAAATTATTGATCTTATAAGTCAAACCCAAAATAAATTGTTTGACTAGTCCATATTTAGATGTGGGGAGTAATTTAATTGAAAAATAAATTAGAAATGATCACTTATACTTTTTGAGTTAAAATTAATATTGATTAATTTTAACTATTTTTCCTATTTATAATTTTAATTAAAATATTAATTAAAATTATTATAATTTAATTAAGCTGTTAATTAAATTAACCATAGTGGTATATTAAAGTAATTACCACATATAATAGAAGAGAATAATAATTTTATAATTAATGATAGTAGCTAGAAAATGAGTTATATAATTGTTACCCTATATCATCAATAGAAAAAAAAAAAAAAAATCAAAAGTCAAAAATCAACAACCACCAGCCACCCTCTTCTTCAATTCCGTCTGCCAAAATTTTTTTTTAAGAGATAATTTTTCTTTTGGCCTAAGATGCTATGCTCCTTCTTCCTCTTCTTCGGTTCTTTTTTCTTTCAATTGTTTTGCTTAGAAAATTTTGAAAGAGAAATACTTATATAAGCTTCTAAATTATTAATAGTTTATAAATTTGTAAAAAAGAGAAATTTTGTGATCATATATATGTGATTAGTAAATGAGTTTCATTAATGCAACTAAAGCTTTTGGTTTTTTTGTTTGGTTTGCGTACTTGGTGAACTCGGCAATAAAATGTTTGTTTTAATCCTTTTATTTTCCATTTTGTTCTTAAAAATTATGGAATGATATTGGCAAAATAGATTTTATCCATAAAAAGTTAACAAAATAAGTTTTGCTAAAAGTTATGGATAAATACTCAAGGTTAACATGAAAAGT
>CATIWF010090955.1:0-20581 GCA_949630135.1 Balakata baccata | reverse complement strand
GCAAGTAAATTAACTACCTTTTTGCTAAAGCATGCAACTAAACCTTCGAACCCACCTAATTAAATTGAGCCATCTCTCATCAAAATACCATAATAATCCTTGATGACCATATATATTCTAAAGTTAGTTTTACTTATTTGTATTGATATTTTGCAATTTTTGTATTCCTTTTAAAATAGATTAAAAATAAGAAAAATAGAAAGTGACTTAAAAATTTTTCAAAAAATTACTTATGAAAGTTAAAAATAATATTACCGATTAGATCAATTATGGTAAATGCTGAAGGTCATGGTACAATATCTAATTTATACAAAATGTATAAAAAAAAAAAGCTAAATACAATATTGAATTGATTATGAATTTAATGATGGTTCAATAAGCCGGAAAATTTTTCAAAAATGTCAAATATATAACCTACATCTGCTGGGCCACTCTTCAGATATAATTACCGAGGCCATTTCATTTATATTATTAGTGATTAATTATGTTAAAACAAGATGTTGCCTAAATATTCACCAAGAATGAGAATAAATTGTTGAAAAAATAACAATTTTTACACACAAGAAAAATAAATGATATAAAAGATTGAGACACGAATTTTGTAGAGATTCGAGCGTTAATTAATCATACTTCTCTCTCCAATCGTATTTGGATATTTACTAATTTAATCACTTAGATTACAAATGAAGTTTTAGGTAGTTCACTCCTAATTAGGTGTTTTACTAAGATTAACACTCAACCAAAATTTTTCTAGTATTTTGATGGCTTACACAGCAACCAATTCTTTGTAATTTGGCTCACACTACCTAATTAAGATAACTCAAGTGTTTTAAGGCTAACACTTGAATCTTCACAAAACAATTAATTAAATAAAAATTAAAAAAATAAAATTGCAAGAATTTTAGCATTTAGAAAGTAGTTGAATGTATTAAATAGTCTTTTAGTAGGATATTTATATTGATTACCCACCAATTAGTCGTTACAAATTGGTGTTATTACTCTTTCTAACGTTTTTTTATGAGTGCATTAAATACAGCTTGCAGAAAGGATTTTCCCTATTGGGAACATGAGTTTTCCGGTCAGAAAATAACTTATTTTGACATGTGTTATTTTCTAGTTGGCTGAGAATTCCAATAGCTAGTTCCTATATAATTTTTATGGTCGAGACTCCTTATGTGTAACGGGCCGGCACAAACACCACGAGATATTGTCCGCTTTGCAAGCCCACGGCCCACTCACGGTTTTGTCCCTTTGGAGGTTTCGCTCCAAAAGGCGTTTCGTAGTGGTGGGGCCGAACCGCCCCTATAAGGATCAGGACGGCTGGACTCCTTTCCGATGTGGGATTGAGTGCCACAACTCCATCTTGGCTATTGGGCATTAGGCGTTACATATCGCCGTCCCCAATCCCTCACCTCAGGCAGGCCTCCCTCACCTCAGGCAGGCCTCCCTCTCCCCCACACAGTCTAGAGCCGTCCCCGGCTCTGATACCAAATGTAACGGGCCGGCCCAAACACCACGAGATATTGTCCGCTTTGCAGACCCACGGCCCACTCACGGTTTTGTCCCTTTGGAGGTTTCGCTCCAAAAGGCGCCTCGTAGTGGTGGGGCCGAACAGCCCATATAAGGATCAGGACGGCTGGACTCCTTTCCGATGTGGGATTGAGTGCCACAACTCCATCTTGGCTATTGGGAATTGGGCGTTACGTATCGCCGTCCCCAATCCCTCACCTCAGGCAGGCCGGCCCAACACCACGAGGAATTGTCCGCTATGCAGGCCTTTGGCCCATTCACGGTTTTGTCCCTTTGGAGGTTTTGCTCCAAAAGGCGCCTCGCAGTGGTGGGACCGAACCGCCCCTATAAGGATCAGGACGACTGGACTCCTTTCCGATGTGGAATTGAGTGCCACAACTCCATCTTGGCAATTGGGCATTGGGCGTTACGTATCGCCGTCCTCAATCTCTCACCTCAGGCAGGCCTGCAAAGAGGACAATTCCTCGTGGTGTTGGGCCGGCCCGTTACATTTGGTATCAGAGCCGGGGACGGCTCTGGATTGTGTGGGGGCGAGGGAGGCCTGCTTGAGGTGAGGGATTGGGGACGGCGATACGTAACGCCCAATGCCCAATAGCCAAGATGGAGTTGTGGCACTCAATACCACATCGGAAAGGAGTCCAGCCGTCCTGATCCTTATAGGGGCGGTTCCGCCCCACCACTGCGAGGCGCCTTTTGGAGCAAAACCTCCAAAGGGACAAAACCGTGAGTGGGCCGTGGGCCTGCAAAGCGGACAATTCCTCTTGGTGTTGGGCCGGCCCGTTACATTCCTCGTGGTGTTGGGCCGGCCCGTTACATAACATGTCATGCCATAATGACCGATTCACATAAATCATCCATGTATTACTTTTGTATATCATACATCATATAAAGGCCCATGCATTATTGCATTCATGTTTAAATTTCTCATGACATGGTAAATACTATGGGGTATGCTGAACCATGAAATTCGTGAGCGTGCTTCTATTGGTGCACTCGAGAAAATATTCATGAGCGTGCCCCTACCTGTCGCAAGCGCCATTTTTGTGATACTAGAAATATGAACTCATTGTTTTTACATGGCAATTCCTTTTTAGTTCATTCTAGATTCACAATATCAATGCAGAACCATTGTATGACATTTATACCATGTAGAATACCATAATTAATGTGCCATTACATACTTGTCTCATCTCATGTCCAATAAATCATCATATATTTAGCTCATACAATTATTTTCAATGATTTAGATCATGGTTTATGGCATTCATCAATAACATATCAATCAATATACCTAGGCTTTAGCAATCATGTAGCCAGAAAGCGAATAAATATGATTATCGGTACAAACCTTAATCTATTGAGTCGTAAACTATCACACTTACGTATCTCTCATGTTTTGTTGTTCGTTCTCCCTTTTTAAGCCGTTCCCTAGCATCAAACATATGAGCCAGGATTCATAAAACATTCCATATATTCTTTTCTAAGGGACCTTACCAAAACTAAAGGAAAACCCTAACTTTTATGATCATAATCCATCAAACCCAATCTAAGAGTGTTAGGGAAATGAAACACTTACAAAAATACCTTTGAAAAATCCAGAATGTAGATAGAGGACTCGATTTATAGGGCTGTTCAAACCTAACCTTATGTTCTTGAGAAGAACACCCAATACCCTTGTTTAAATCCTTTTAATTCACTCTTAATTGTGTTTTTATGGTGTTTAAACAATGAAGAACTAAGGGGGTGAAGGAATGGCTCTCTGGTCAAGCTCTAGTGTCTTGGAGTGGTTAGGGTTGTTAGAAAAATGAAAAAGATGAAATAAGATCGGGTTTAAATAGAGTAACCACCCAAATAGAATCGTTAGTGCGCCATGGGCATCACGAGTGCAATCCTTGAATTGTGAGCACAATTCTATTATGCCCATATTCATCATTTTAAACCAATTTTAGGCCCTACTTTTAATTATCATAATACCCCTTCATGTTCCATATAAATTCGAGGCCCTAAATTGTAGGCGTTACAAAACTAGTTGCTTACATGATGTCTAGTTGTGTAGTTGTTAGGTAGAGCAAGCTTCCAATAAGACTTTTATAAACTGACTTGCCTACCTTTAGTGTATCATCTTTAAGCTTGAGTGCCTTGTTATTATCTAGTAGAGTCAATTCATGTTGAACTTCTTGATGAGACTGTTAGAGAGGTGCTCTAAAGGCCATCACCTTGAACACTCATTGTACAAATTCATTTATATGAATAAAAGGCAATTTCATTTCATTGATGTTCATTTACCTTATGAATTGATTAGATCTTAAATCAATTGATGAAGTCTGTAATATAAACATAGGATGAAGGAAATCATAATGAGATCATGTAATGCCCGTAATTTAGGTCTGAATAATTAATGTGTTTAATTACTGCAATTAATATTATCAGAGTCTAAAGTCGAGATTTAAAGGCTTCTAAAGTATTTAATTATGTTATGAGTGATTTAATTAAAAGATATAAAGTTGAGAAATGTTATAAGAAAGAAGTAAAAGCCAAATATTTAAGTGGGTATTTGGCAAAAATAAAGAGGGACCAAATGGACATATTTACCAAAGTATAAAAACCCTTCTTCTTCCTTCTTCCTCATTAACATCAGTCCCAAACCCTAACTTTTCCACACAAATTCGTGCTCCCACTTCACCCCTCCATTCTTCCATTTTGTTTCACTAAAAAAAAAGCCAAAACTACTAAAAACTAAAGGGAAAACCACTTATATAGCCCAAAACCCTTTAGAAAGTAGAAAGAGGGAGTTATTGGAGCTAAAGAAGCCATTTTCTTGGAGAAGGAAGAAAGGAAGAAGCTAAATACCCAAATCCACCTTGTCTTTGGCAAAGGAAGAAGTAAGTGAAGCTAAAAACCATATTTTCTTCTTCTTTTCTCTTATTTTCTACCATTTTTGTGCTTGGTGGAGACCCATTTCATATGGGTTAGTACTTTAGTCAAGCTATGGTTTTAAAGAGTTAAAACTCTTCCTTTTAGAATCTAGATTAGTTAAAGAAGAAATCTGACATGGATTTTGAGTTAAAAGAGATAGTTCGATAGTTAAAGTTAGGTTTATGTTTAAAGAGTAAAGTTATGCTACATATATTTGTTCTTTGGCCTAAAAAAGGCATGTTGATATTTTGTTAGGTGATAAAGAGGGTGGTGAAAACCCCCAAAGGGAAGAGTAAGCTTGAGAGCTTAAGATTTTTAAGGCTCCATTTGAGGTTACTACATTTATACATGTTTATTCCTAAACTCATACCATTTGCATTTTTAAAATGGTGGTTGTTAGGTCTTGAGATGATGATTAGCATGATATTGATGTTGGAAATGATAATTATGATAATTTATGACTATTGGGGATGTTTATGAATTTAATCTAATTTTTGGTGGAATATTGTATTTTATGATGTTGTTGGAATTCTTTAGAACAACCTTGATTCCTTTAGTCATAACTCATGTTATAGAACTTGGATTTGCATGAAATAAATTGGAAATGAAACTATACATATAGGGCTAAAACTTTCATAAGAACATGGATCAGAATTCTAATTGTAAATAGACCAAAAATGGGCTACAAATGGCAGACATGGAACTATCCATAATATCCTGGGCAAAAACAACTTATGGTTTTTGAACTATAACTTATGCTATAAAACTCGGATTTATGTGATTCTCATTGCATATGAAAGCTAAGATATTTAGCTAAAACTTCTTAGAATACTATGAGGTTTAATTAAGTTCTTAAATAGTTGAGAAATGCATTCCAATATCATGGCTGAAATCTGTCTAGAAAGAAATATTAGGAATTTGGTCTCTTAAATATTGTGTGACATATATATATATATATATATATATATGCTAAATTGTTGGAATCTTCGTTCTTTGCACTTAATTATGTATTTTATATGAGGTTTGTAAGTCCTAATGAGGTAAATTATGGCATACGATATGTAAGTATAGAATGAGATAAGATTATAACCTATCATGTTAAAATAATCTATCATGTTAAAAGAAATTATGAATATGTATATATAATTGCTCATTTCTCTTACAAGGACGAGATTTAGGATAGATAGCATGCTAGCAGCTAAATCATGTTATCAAGTCAAGGTGGCTTAAACTCGTAGAGCGCCCTTGACTCAAGCTCGTGATAAGCATAATTACAGGAATGCATAGACAGGTGAATAGGGTGGCTTAAGCTCGGAGAGCACTCCTATTCATAACCCATTATCCAGTTAGTCCGGTTTTTGAGTAAATGGGCTATTAGCTAATTAAATAAGTTGAATAAAATGGAAATGACTACTTGTTACATGATTATGGAATGTTTTATAAATATGTGCCACAAAATGTATAATGTCCCTAGGTTTAACTGATTGCAAATAATTTATGGTTAATTATCAATATGATCAGCATATTCATTTTAATTGTCATATCATGGATATATGTACATAATTTGATGATATGAGACAAGTATGCTGTGTATGATATTAAATGATTACACAATTTTGAGCATAATAAAAAAAAGAGAAATATGAAAGGTTATTATATTGGTTGATAAGTATATGATTATGTTCTATATCCAATATGATTATATATGTATTGATGCATGTTTGCATCATTTCAAATGTATATTTTATTACATGTTGAACATTATTTTGGCATAAGCATAGTATACATATGATATGTCATCCCATAGTTGTATGAATTTATATGTCATATGGGATATGGGTTATTGGTTATTGGTTTTGTACATGTCTATTGGATTAAAAAATATGTATTTATTTATGATACAATTTTGTAAACACCGGGCTAGTTTAGCCCAAACCAGATTCATTTTATTATATGAATGATAGTTTTATGCATGATATAAGATATGAATTAATATGCTAATATGGTAAGATGGAAAATATTAGTTAGAAAGGATGTTAAGAGATAATAATATAAGGAAAAGAAAAGGTTTTAATTCTCACAAGTTTTCAATAACGGAAAGTCTATAACACTTGCTTGTATAGTTGGGTTAATCCTAATTATATGAAGGGTGTTACAAATCATGATATTGAGATTCTCATCATGTGCAATTATGATTATATCTAAACTATCCCTAGTCATAAGATTAACAAGACTGGATATTGTTGATCCAGATAGAATAGCACATAGTATATTCCTTGATTGAATCAAGCAATAGATCTTATAATCTGTAGACATGAGATGTCTAGAGTTAACATGTGGATGCTTGCTAAAGTAGTCAAGTTCATTGGATGACTTGCTATGAGAGTATCATATGGATCCTCTATTCTATATCAATGACAATCTTATCATGTGCAAGTATCCTTAGACTTGAGGTGCTCAAGGTTACCTTAGATACTGATCTTGTATTTTGACTCTATTTCTTGTTATATCAAGAGATGTTGCTCATAGGGTGGTGATTAGGTATAACTTGAAGTATTCAAAGGTAGTTAAGTAGCCAACAAAGGATTTACCACTCTTGATAGAAAGAGAGTATACCCACAGCCTCTTGTCGAGGTCATTACTCAAGAATCTCTAGCTAGAGTGGAAATTTCATGGAGATAGTCTTCAAGGATATATCTGCAAGAGTAATAAGTCTCAGAGACAAGATCTAACATTACTCGGACTAGATGTAACGTAGTCAGTCTAGTGGGAGCTGATACTAAGTCCATGCTTTGAACTGAGTGGAGTATAGGAAGGTGAAGGGACAAATGCACTGCCATTGGTCTATGGAAAGGTTTGTAGTCAGACCATTGACTTTCCAGTCAATTAGAGGTCATGATGTATTGCTAGATACCGCTTATGACTTGCTCAAAATCAAATACTGATCTGAGTGGCCAACATAGCTAGGAACCTAATGGGTCACATGTATTAAAGGTGCGTAGAGGAAGTAAAATGAGCTTGGAATTGGATCCAAAACCAAGAGAGAAAAATTGAGTCCACAAAAAATTACGAGTAGGAAAAGCATAATCGTAATCACGAATTGTTTCACAATCACGATGGGCTTTTCGTTGTCATGCTTTTGTCCTGAGTGGGATTGTCCCATTCCTGAGCTATAAAAGGTTCATGATTGGGAAATCTCTGATTATGGCAAAATCGCGAGCGTAAAAAGGGTTTTGCAATCATGATTTGTATTTAATTAATAAGAAACCTAATCTAATTAGGAATCTTAAATCATGGTATCTGAACCCTATTCTTCTAAGAGAGTATAAATACCCTCTTTAGAGACAAAAAGGGTTGTTGCATCCTCAGTAACGAAAGTGGTTCGTTCTCTCCCTCTCTTAAAGATCATTCTCTCTTACTAGCATAAGAAATTGTGACCAACCCATTCCCTTAGAGGTTTTATTTTTTGTGCCTTCATGTGGACTTCCATTAGAGATAATCCAGCAAGGATTACTATGGTTCGCGATAACCTAGTAAGGTAAAACGAAGGAGAAGAACTCTGGTGTTAAAGGTAATAATCTTCAACCTTTTATTTAAGAAAAATCAATTGTATGAACATATGGCGATTCATGGTTTGGGATCCGCTGCCTCTAGATGTACGTGATATATCTATAATTTCCAACAATGGTATCAGAGTCACCCTATGTGTTGTATAATTGATTTTAATTGAAGATGTATGAAAAGGATAATTTGGATTCTTTTGGTTTGAAAAATTAATTTTTAACCATTCAATTCGGTTTTAATTTTTTTGTTCATCATGGTGTGTTCTAATATGATTAGAGATACTAATAAATGAATTAGTTATGATACAAATGTGTTTGTATCATTGAAATTTGTATTTATGCTTGGTATTGCCAAACTAGGGTTCTTAAAGATGTTAAGAAGTTGTTTCGATTTCTTTCATGTTTATGTGCCTAAGAAACAATTATATGGTAATGGTTTCACATCTAGAATGTGTTTTAAATATAAAATTAGAGATTGGACAGAAGAAAACACGAAATTGAAAGAGTTTCAATTTCTGATATTGTGCAAGTCACGAACGCGATTTGGGAATCGCGATCGCAATTCTTTTTATTTTTTGAAATTTTGTTATTTCAATTCCAGCATTTTATTGTCATGATTATATGATTTTCATGAGTTTTATTATGCTAATTGTATGCCAAAAATAATTTTGATTCAATCCTTTGTCCCCTTTTAATTCTAAATAAGTAAAATGATTCAGTTTAGGTGTTCTGTGTATTGGCTCACTAGTCCGAATTTTACAATTTAGACTTGCTTGAATTGATCTATAGATGTCCAGATAGATGAATCTTAATTATAGAATTTAGGGCATTAATTATAAAATTAATGGACATAAGTGAAATTTAATTTTAGTATGACTAAATAATGACATATAATTAATAACTAAATTGTTTAATTATTTTTGGGATCATAAATATGATAATTAATTTTCTGGAATAATTGGAATTTAATTTCTGATATGATTATGTAATTAAATCTAATTTGAAAATAACATATAAATATGGAAGTAACTAAATTGGCAATTTTGGGTAAAATTAATTTGATTGATTATTTGCCAAAATAGCATAATTACCTTTGAGAAAGAGTTTCTAAATAAACATATGATTATTTAATGTGATTATATAATGATGATATGTGTAAGTTCATATTAAGACCGAAAATCCAATTTTGGTTCAATGGTTGAAACCAATTTTTCCAATGGAATCCAAAATGACATTTTCTTTATTGCCTTTATTTAATGCATTAGAGAATGCATGTTAGGAGTATATGGATAACATGATGAATAATTATGGAGTTGACCAACGAGATTATTTATGCATGGGTTTTTATTTTGTAAATTCGTAAATAGGGTCTGCGTATTTCTGCATTTCTTTATCTTTCATTGGTTGTATTTCTCTTCTTATCTCACTCCCATCAAATGTAAATTGAGATTTTCATTTTGAATTATATAATTAGATTACATAAGACTATGATAGAAGAAGATATAAGGAATAAAGAAGTAAAAGAGTTGGCGCCATTTACAAGAAGACTTAGAAAATTAGAAACTTAATTTCTATAATTTTCTAGACTGTAATTCATGCATCTACCATCCAACATATAAATCTTAAATTTACAAGGCACAATCTACATCTAACACATAAGTCTCAATACTCAACAATCAACAAAATAATATTCAAAAGAAAATTAACACAAGCAAACAATTCTAAATTGAATCACAATATGCATTAATTAACAATGCAATATAATAAATAGCTCACAATTTCTTCAAAATTAATTTCAAATTGCATTTATCATTTATGTTATATTTTACAAAAGCAAATTAAAAAGATTGATATATACTTGCTTATAAAGTAATCGAACCATATATGTCAAATTAAATATGTGTTTTCTTATGGTCAACTTTAAAAGCCTACAAAACAAGCTAAACATGAAATAAAAAACATGTTAAGAATTAATAAACTAATAGTTAGCTATTATAATTAAATAAATTGACTAGCTAGTATTAAAAATAACATACCTTATCCAATGTGTTATCCTTGCTATAATGTGTGAAAATTTTGTACATATACCTCATGATGTAATATCAACATTCAACACTTTTGACTTGTTGAAGGCACTTAGAAAAAATGAGGAAAAAAAAAAACAAATAAAGGATTATTAACTCTTAAAAAACTTCAATCTAACTAGTAATTAGGAACATAAAATTTTTATCAAAATGTAACTCCAATTTAGCTTAGCACCTTTACTTTTTCCACTGTCCATACAATAAGTTCTAAAGATTCTGGAAAATAAGAATATATCAAAATATGCATAATATATTTTGAAAACTAAATAAAAACTGTAAAAGCTATTAACTAGTCTTAATAACTTAAATGTTGAGGTAAGCCTTTACACTTATTTTTCTACTGCCTTGGGCAAGAGAATCTATAAAAAATTTGTTACTCTGTTCCTAGCAAAATACTATCAACATCCACTGTCGACTATAAATATAAAAAATGTTGAAATTAGTAAAAATATTGAGAATAAAAATTAAGCAAACAAGGATGAATGTAAATGTTATCTTCTAAAAATATGGTAGTAGAATGAATTTTTTTATTCTCTATTTATTCATAGCTTCTATCATATATCTTTCCACCATTTAGTGTACATCAAATTTAGCATATATGGACACAAAAATGTGATCAGCATAGAGGATTGAGTGCATAAACTACAAAGGTACCTACATGCATGAATCACAAAATTAACGTAAGTTAATACTAATTTCCAATATGACAATTTGATCTTAAAAATACAACAATAAGTCATTCTATGGAGAGAAGTTGAGCGATGTCTTTCAGACTGACATGAATCTTATAATCATCTATTGGATACCTAATATGAATGACTAAGACATTGAGTCATTCTATGGAGAGAAGTTGAGAGATGTCTTCCAGATCGACATGAATCTTATAATCATCTGCTAGATACCTAAATGCTGCAATGTTTGTAGGAACTTCAAACATGTACCCATCAAGAAATACAATAACCATGTCATGTATGATTTGCATGAGACCGCTCAAACTTGCCAAAATATTCTCATTTACTAAAGGCTCGTATGGTTTTGTAGTTGATTCTTTAGATAAACCGCTACCTTATTTATTCTTTGGTGTCTTCTTTAATGGTTTAGATTAAGGACCATAAGATGTCGTGGCCATTGAATAATGCTACCTTGTGCATCCCCTATTTTATGGAGGTATTCAGTATGTAACACCATTTTATATATCTAGGATTCTTCCTAACCACACGAGGATATGTTATCGGACTACTATATGAAATGCGAATGAAAAGGGTTTAAAACATTTTTAATGCATCATGGCCATGATATATAACTTATATCAAACAAAATTAAAACATATTCCAAAACAACCATAATATAAAAGCAGTTTGTACAAAATACTGATTTTTAAGATTTATAAAATATCATTTACAAGAGTAAATAGCCCTAAAAGAGCCATAAAATACAAAACCCAAATATTCAAATGAAATTGACATGGACAAAATATGAAGATTTTACAAAAGGATCACAATATGACATATACCCTACAACTCTCTAAGTAGACTCTGAATTCTAGATTTTCTATCTTTTACGGCTTTATTGGTTAATCTCTTCACCTATGTAAAAGACAATAAGCACTTTCATACTAAGCAAACACTTAATGGTATACAATGACACAAAAAGAGTAAATGCCTGGCCATATATAATTCATAACATAAATGACATACACAAATCAATTAATCATCACATCCCATGCAACAAAAAGCACAGTAATTCATCATCATCATAGTTAAAACTTTATATCATCATATGGTTGGACTTATATAGATACACATGGACTATTATAACCTCTAAGTCTATGACAGTTGCCGTTAAAAAATAGGCCTGACATAGGCTCAGGTGCCAAAGTCAATATTATAGGGGTGTACGGTACTGTTTAACCCTTAAAGACATGTATATTATTCTGTTTAAGTCCTGGACAAGAGTTATGAGTGTATAAGAAATCCCTAACTAATTATTACAACTCATGTCAAGGATTAAAACAAGAATTCATTTTCTATCTCTAGTTAAGGCAGTGAATATTGAGTTCAAGCCATTGACTAAGACCATCACGGCCTGCTTGCCTATGAGCCTGGCCATAAGCTAGGTGGTGCAAGATTCTACTTGTACTAGACAAAAGACGGCTGTGACCCTATATGGTCATGCCCTTGAATCTGGGAATTTCTACAGATTTTAAACACACTTGAAGCATAAAAGCCACACCTCCTTCAACATGTAATATCCTAAGGTTTGGTCAGTTACCAAACATGTCTACAACACACATTGGTCATGTATGCCATGCCTTAAACATCATATTCACCATATCTAATCCATTACAATAGATTAACCAACACATATTAAATGTCCATATTTGCACTCTTAAGCAACAAATGCCAAGAGTCCACTTTCCAATCATATTTGTTCTATTTATTTGCATTTATGATACAAACAACTTCAATACACATACTTAAGCATTTAATTCATATCATTTACATTCCAAAGCACATTTACAAATTTCAAACCACATAAAAAATGCACAAGAAAGTACCATTGTATATAAACATCAAAATCTTCACCAAAAGTTTGTCTCCTCCAAGATCAAGCTTCCCTGTCTTCTTAATCGTTTCCTCTAAAATCTTGAGGAGTTCCTAATACACCATATCGATAATTAATACACCTTTTTCCATATAAAACACTATAAATCAAAACTACAAATTCTAAGGTCCATGGTTCCAACCCAATATGAGTTCCATAACAAGATTACTAGTTTTAGATCCTTCTTGTAATCATCTATTAGTATTGTTCTTACTTTTTCTCACCTCATTTTCCCCAAATCATGTTTTTCCCTAAGCTTAGTAGGTTCTTGACTTATATCATTAGAAAGTTGAGAAAATAAGCTAAGAGGCAAGGATTAAGGAATATAAATGAAGAATGGAGCTTACCAAAGTCCCCTTAGGTTGTACTTGAGGCCGGATTTCAAGATGGTCTCCTTGTCCTTTCTTCCCTTTGCTCTAACTCCCTTCTTTTCCTTCAATCCACACTCAAGGAACATTTCTTCTTTGATTTTGATGGTAATTATTTTAGAATAGGGTTAGGGCTTAGAATGGATAGGAAGAGAGATTTTAGGTGTTTCTCAACTGATGGAGGGCTGCTTGGATCAACTTAGGGAAAAAATGGGGGAGAACATGGAGTTTTTATACCCCTTCTTATGCATAGTAGTGACACTTTATTGTCACACCCATGACACAATCACAGGTCACACTAATGTTTTGTTTTTCTCTTATTATTGAACCTTAGGTGTTTAATTACCCTTTAATTATTCCTATCAATATTTAATATCTCCTAAGCCCATTTTATAGGCATGACATAATAGGCAAAGGAAGTTGGTCTTATTCGCAGTCAGAACATACTTCATCTGTAGACACCTACACGGGATTGGACAATATCAATATGTTGTGCACCATAGCATTTGTTAGAGATAAATAAAGCGTGCCCTTACCACAATTGTCTTCTTAGCTTCATAATTAATAGCAAGTCTGCATAGTGTAAGTGTTGATAAAATCACCAAAAGCCAACATTAGCTACTTTAAAGTGGAAATGGTGGTAATGAAATTCAAAACTTTTACTTGTATTTTTGCTATTGGAAATGGTGGGTCAACATAGTGGCAACTACTTGGCATTAGGCAAACATATGAAGGACCATCTCAACTTCCATCTTAGGGACAAATTGAGAGGACTTGTTAGTCCCTTACTGTAGAATCATGTTCTGAAGGTGAGCGATCTGTGCCTAGAACACTACATTGTTCGCCTCTAATTTGGCCTCTAATATGGACTCTATTTTGGCTTTGATGTCCTCTATTGAGATGAAAGTAGATTGTTTTCTCTTGTTAGGTATACCATAAAATGTCTTAATGGTCGTTGTACTTCTAACACCCTGAACAAATTCTAAATGTTTGGGTTTGCCTAGCACACATGACAATATATCATCATGTATCTCTAATACCCAGCTACCTTGTGCAACTTCCTCCCATAGCACCTCCTATTCACTAGATAAACAATATATATCATAAACAATCTCGAATAAATAAAGGTATTTGCAATTCAAGTTTGTTTGGCAAGTTATACACACCATTTTTTTGTGCCACCTCTCTTGTCTATTCTATTAGTACTATATAATTCTTGCCGTCTTTTTCATTATGACTCTAATCCAGTTGAGACTTCGATCATATATTGAGGTAGCATCAAAGTGCATAGTTGATGATGAAGAGAAAGAAGAGATAGGATCTTCGATTATCCACTAAGACCTTCTCCAGCGTAACCTAAACGACTCAAGTAATGTGGATGCACATTGTTTGCTCGTTTTGCCTTTGGCTTGGCACTAATTTGCTGTTAACAAAAACATAAATAAGGAAGAAGTCAATATCATGAAATTGAATAAATGTGTATTTGAATTACAGTTGACTTAATAATTAGTACCTCATATTCTTCTGCTTGACGTGCCATTTTAAACTCTTCCTAATCTTAAGCACTAATAAAGTTGTATTATTTTAATGGTATCTTCTACTCAGGATTATACTTTACATAATTAGTGACTAAGCGGTACTTGAAATCCTTTTCAGTACAATCTTCTTCTTATCATCATCAATATTGAATTTTTTCTGCAAAACAACATTTTAGATTCATTAGTTTCAATCACAAATTAATCCTTTTTATCAAATCTATTAATAATTTCAAAGGAAAGTTATCTTGATATCTTTCTATATCATATCCTTAAGACCCTTATCGACCTTCATGGTAGTTTTCAATTGTATCAAATGTTAGTTTTCAATTTAAGCACTTCAATCTCAATATATACCTATATATTTTAATTCCAACAACAACAACAACGACAACAATAACAACAACAACAACAATAATAATAATAATAATAATAATAATAATAATAATAATAATAATAATAATAATAATGAAGACAAACCTGGAATGTGACCACGAATAGTAGTGGCATGAATAGGATTGAAGACGAACAACAACAGCAACAAACAGCTAGCAATAATGTAGACAGCACTGGCAGATCATGAACTCGTAAACAACAACGGCAATAGGGTGGCATCACTCTGGCTTTGATGTGTGTAGTGAAAACTCGGGAAAAAGACCATCAGCAACATCATGAACAGCAATGAGGGTCATGAACGACAGTAGTGTCATATTGACCAGTTGTGACACAAACTCATGATGCAGAATGAGGAACTTTATTGTTTTAAAAACACATTAGTTTGATCTACCAGAATAGAGACTTAAAAAAGGGAAGATATTACATGTCTAGCTTATAAATAACCAAACACAAAAAACATACCTTTACACTTCTGTTATTTTTAAAAGCAGAAGCATAAACATTGAGCAACATTATACATATGCATTCATAAAATAGCATTTGCATATGATGAACATTTACACGTCTATTTTTTTTCCTATAGCATATGAGTACAATTTTATATGTCTATCATTAATTAAAAGTAGACGTATATACTCTACTTATTTAACACTTAATAACAAAAGTGCCACCGTGTTCACTATATGATTCTTTTTTTTTTGAAACATGTTCACTATATGATTCTATTAATTTTTTGGATACAGATGCATATAACTTCACATAAAGTATTTTTTGTACTAGAGGTTGTTTTAGTTTCCTTTTATTGTTGATTGACAGAAATCTTTCTAGATTTTTAAGAATAAGCTTATCATTTCTGTTTTTATTCATCCCATGATTTTAGAGATTTATTTTGGTCTTTGTATTAAAGTTGCTGTAAGTTTATTTTGGAGAAATGAATTTATTTTTTCCTCTATTAATCTTCTTGCTTTTCATTGCACTTTATGTCTTCTTGAACCTTAAAAATTAATAATTGGTATTAGAGCTCTCTTCTTGAAAGACCTATATAAGAGGTGAACAACAATAATTCCTTCAGTTTTTCATGGAATAAACTATCAAATGTGGGCACTAATGATGGAAACATACCTAGAGGCCTTGGATCTTTAGGAAGCAGTGAAGGAAGACTATGAAGTCCTTGCACTTCTTGCAAATCCCACCATGACTCAAAAAGGTACATAAAGAAAGGAAACAAAAAGGAAAAACCCGCCTATTTATAGTAGACTCTCCCACCATTTTCACATGGTTCATGCCTCTAAAATCAACTGAGGAGATATGGGATTACCTAAAAAATGAGTATGATGGAGATGAAAGAATCAAAGGCATGCAGATTTAAAACCTAGTAATGGAATTCGAACTGTAAAGAATGAAGGAGTATGAATCAGTTGAAGAATACACTAATAGACTTCTTAGAAGAGTGAGACTTCTTGGATCTGAATTCAATTATTCGAGAATAGTTGGAAAAATCCTTGTTACTGTTCCTAAAAAGTACAAAACAACCATCACTGCCCTTGAAAACACTGAAGAACTGTTAAGAATTTCTTTGGCATAATTGTTATATGTTTTGCAAGCACAAAAGCAAATGAGACATATGAGAGAAGGCACAACAATAAAAGGAGCATTGGTAGCTAAGCATCAAGAGGCTACCGTGAATAAATGGAAGAACAAAAAGAAAGAAAATGAAGTTAGTGAGTCAAATGCATGATTAGTAGCTGCAAAGTGAAAAAAGGTGGCCAAAAGTAGTCATATCCACCATGGCAGCATTGTAACAATAAGGATCATCCACCTTTCAAATGTTAGAGGAGACCTGATGCAAAATGTTACAAGTGTAAACAAATGGGATATGAAGCAATTATCTGCAAAAATAAAAAGGAGCAGTATGATGAAGAGGCAAAAGCAGAAGATCAAGAGGAAGAGCATCACCTGTTTGTTGCCACCTGCTTCTCCAACATAAAGGGTAGTGAAAGTTGCTTATTGACAATGGTTGCACCAATTATATGACTGACAACAAGGAGATGTTCAAGGAATTAAAACAAGCTACTCATCAAAGATCAGAGTTAGGAATGACAAGCATATTACTGTAAAAGGAAAAGGACAGTTGCAATTCTAACCTATTCAGGTACAAAATTCATTCTAATGTACTATTTGTTCCTAACATTGGCCACAAATGTTGGCCAATTAATTCAAAAAGGTTATGAAGTCATATTTAAGGGAAATATGTGCTGGATTAAAGATGCAAAAGATAAACATTTTTAGGTAAAAATGCAAGGAAAGAGCTTTACTTTTAATTCGTTGGAGCAAGTTGCATTTCCAGTTAATGATGGCACTACTGAGGTCTGGCATAAGAGGTTAGGGCATTACCATCACTAAGGGCTTTTTCAAATAAAATCTAAGAAATTGGCAAATAGACTTCTAAAGCTTGATGACCATGTTCCTCAGTATAAAGCCTATCAATCTAGTAAGCAACATAGGAAGCCATTCCCTAAGTCAACTTGGAGAGCTTCCAAAAAGCTCCAATTTATGCATATTGATATGACTAGCCTTTAGAGAACTACTTCACTAAATGACAGTCTCTACTATTTCATCTTTATTTATGACTTCACTCAAATATGCCGAATTTTCTTCATGAAGCATAAGTCAAAGCGGCATCAATCTTCTAGAATATTCGAGGCTCAAGTTGAAAATGAAATCCTTTGCAAGATCGAGGCCATCAAATCAAACAATGGCAAGTAGTACACCTCTACCACATTAAATCAGTTTTGTGAGGAAGTTGGAATACATCATCAATTGACTGCCTGCTCCATACACTCCAAAGCAGAATGAATTTAGTGAGAGAAGAAATAGGTATATTCTAGAGAAGACAAGGTGTATATTGCATGAAAAAATCTCCCCAAGCAGTTTTGAGTTGAGGCTACAAGTACTACTATTTTTTTTGAAGAATAGACTATTCATAAAGGCATTAGAGCATAAGACTTTATTTAAGGCATGGCATGGCCTTAAACCGTCTTTTAAATTTCTCAAAATATTTGGTTGTTTGTGCTACATTTATGTGTCATAGATCAAAACGGATAAGTTAGATGAGCATAGTCTAGGATCTCTATTGGCTATAGCTCTTAAAGCCTTATAAAGTCTATCAACCACAATATACTAAGGTTGTGATAAGCAGAGATGTGCATTTTGTTCAAAGTGAAAAATGGAATTAGGATGCTATAAAAGAAGAGAAGCTAAGAGGCTAGGATCTAAAGCTTAGAGACTTCAAAAGTGCATACTAGGATCTTGAATATTTAGAAGCTGAAATGACATATGATAGGCCTATATGAGGTATTAGGTCACTAGCAGACATTTATCAAAGGTGAAATATGGCTATCTGTAAACCTAGCAACTATGAAAGGCAAAACTAAGCCAAGAATAGAGAGCTGCAAGAGAGGAAGATCTCAACATGATTGAGATGAATCAAACTTGGAAACTAGTTAAGGTAGGAAAGTTACTGGGATCAAGTGGGTTACCAGAACCAAGCTGAATCCAAATGGATCAGTAAACAAGCATAAGGCAAGGCTAGTTATGAAGGGCTTTGCACAAATACATAGAGTTGATTACTTTAATACCTTTGCTCTAGCTGCCAGACTTGATGTGATTAGGCTTTTACTAACAATTGCATTTTAATTAATCTAGAAAGTGTACCAGCATGATATAAAATCTACATTTCTTAATAGCTACTTGCAAGAGGAGATCTTTGTTGAGCAACCATAAGGTTTTTGAAGAAAGGGGAAGAAGACAAAGTGTACCATTTCAACAAAGCACTTTATGGTCAGAAGTAGGCACATAGGGCCTAGTACAACAAAATTCAAAGTCTACCTTGTATGTGAAGCAAAATGCAGAAGAATTTTTTATCATCTCATTATATGTTGATGAGTTATTATTACTGGAAACAATGTCAACTTAATTCAAGGATTCAAGCAAGAGATAGTGCAAGTCTTTGAGATGTCAAACTTGGGGTTAAAGACTTATTTTCCTAGCATAGAGATAAAAAAAAAAAGAGAAAATGGGATCTTTATGTCAAAAGAAATGTCAATAAGATACTAAAAAAGTTGAAGTTATAGGAATGCAAAAGATTATAAGCGCAAAAGAAAAAATTACTAAGAAAGATGGGACAAAAAGGTAGATGAGGCTTAATTCAGAAGCTTGATTGGTTGCCTTATGTATTTGACAACAACTAGGCTTGACTTCTTGAATGTAGTAAGCGTACTGTCAAGGTTCATGCATTGAGCAAGTGAGTTGCATTTTAGGTAGCTAAGAGAGTAATTAGATATGTCAAGGGGACTTGTGATTTTGGAATCAAGTTTTAAAGAAGCAAATAATTCAAATTGACTGGTTTTTCAAATAACGATTGGAGTGGTTCAATTGATGATTTCAAAAACACCTCAAGCTATTATTTTTGTTTGGTTTTAGGTGTTCTATGACGCCTCACCTATATAATAGGAATGATCCCATTATACAAGCAAAATGCCACATGACTAGCTAGATAAAACATGTCTGAATTAAAACCTTTTCATTATAATAACTTAATTCACTCATTTATATCTGATTAGGCATGCAATTCCAATTACCATCATATCATATGCATACATATTACTTGATTAAATTTACCAAGATAAACCTATTTATGGCTTAAAAGCCTCATAATTAACCGTTTACATATAAATTGTATCAAAATATAAAACATGTTCTTTAAACATATACAAGACATGTTTATTAAACTCATATGCATCATTATAATTAAAAACAAAAGTAAGAAATAACCATCCTACAATATGGGTCTGAAATAGGCTTTGACTTCTCTTTATCAACTTTAAGATCTACTTTTTACGAGCTTCAGATCCTGCGTGCAAAAAAATCCACACATTAAGCCATTTCTAACTTAGTGGTACATATAAGCATTCAAGTTCTAACAAGTAGTCACACAAGTGTATGACATTTATCTCATGTCATAACTGCAATAATGATATATGTACTATAACATATTGACATGCCAAATTACAATATAATCATGTTTAAATGGCAATATATCTCATTTGTTACTTTAACTTACCATATCATGTGCTTAATAATCATGTCATTGCAAACACATACAAACAAATTCGTGTTACATCATATAACCATTTCTTACCTTGCTCCTTATGTCATGTAATTAGTTTCCATATTTCATTTTATTGTTTAGTAGCATAAGTCTCATTCCTAGATTGTTTGGATACAATATGTGAAGTAGGAGCGCTTATCCGAGCTTCAGCCACCCTACTCATTATAATCTCTAGTCAAGAGCACTCATACAAGCTTCAATGACCTTGATTGAGTATAATATCATCTGTATATAAATAGGAATGCTCATATGAGCTTCATGTTAGAGATGTGCACAAAAGGCAATCGCCTTAAGCACTTAGTGTACACATTCATAAAGGCATTCTTTCATTATATTAGTATTCATTTGCATATGAATTGATATAGATCTAAAACTGATTAATGAAAGTCCATGATATGAAACATAGCATGAAGGA
>CATIWF010090892.1:0-15902 GCA_949630135.1 Balakata baccata | reverse complement strand
ATATATATATATCTTTCAAGTTACATATTTTATGTAACTTTCACAATGTATTATAAATAAAATATTATGATATTATGTTAAAACATTTATATTATATAGATATTATATTTATTTATTTGGTAATATTATTATATTTATGTGTTATGCATTTATTTTATTATTTTAAATTTTATAATTGACGCAACGCGATGATAGCTAATTAGTAAAAAAATAAAGCCACTGATTTTTATTAAAATATTGATTGATTCCTTGACTGGTTATCAGAATTCAAGACAGAAATATGAAATTAACACCAGCATAAACAGGACCAACAAAATAACAGCTAAAAGAGAGAACCAATTACTTCCAAATCCCGCGTATACTTGATAAGGATCATCACCCCAATCCAGCACTTCTTTACTGTACTTCTTGCTCTGAAAACTTGTAACACCATTTCCTTCAAATTGAGCTCTTTTTATGTGTGACAAAATATAAGGGAAAACCTCCCCATGAGATTTCTCTCCAATTAATAAATCTGAATGCCCAAAACCTTGTACAACCACTCTTTCATGTCTAAAACCAGGTTGGTGCAGCATCATGTATTTGTTAGCAAGAAATGAAGTCTCTGGAGTCACAAGCAGACTCCAACCGCCTGAGATATATAGCGTAGAGACTGCCATCCTCTCTGGATGGATTAAATACGAGTTGTTACCGTTACTGTCCACGATAAATCCAGAGTTGCAGATTTTTCTGAGCTGATGAAATCCTCCCATGGGAAGCTGTGTTGTGTTATGCTTATTCAACCAGTGGTGCATACTGGGGCTTACATTTTCGTGCCAGAATGTATTCCCAAATATTCCAGAAAATACTTCACATTCCTTGCAGGTGCATCTCTCATATCGTGGTATGCAACAGGCTATGCCTTTCAAGAGCCGGTGCCGAAAACTTGTCTTTGATGCTTCCAACAAAGGCAGGATATTCTTGTTGCCTAGTATAGCCATTGTTATCTGCACTCCCAAATTGAGTTAAATATAAGCGTGAGCCTTGTGTTAATTTACATTAACTTGTTTCGAGCACCTATCTAATCTTCATCAGCACAAGAATAATGAATATGCTTTCTTTATCCAACCACATATATCGATTTGATGTTTCTTTTTGCTCTAAGAAAGGATACCAAGGAACATCTCTAGATCTTAATACTTGTTTCAAGAAAACATATCATAGTTCCATACAATGAGACAGAGGATGAGTTAGAGAGAGTATGGCTAAAGAGCTTACTGGGATTAGAGGAAGCCACATTTTGACTCTGGGTAGTGTAGTAAGCTTGAAGAACATTGAAGAATTTGTGCAAGTCAGAGAAGCTATATTTGATGCATCCACATGACCTCCCATGAGAGCTACATGAATGGCTAAGCCTCCAACGCAGTGTGCAATAACATGTATCTTCGTTCTTAGTCCATGCAATTCTAGGATCTTATTGATTGCTGCAGAAGAAAAATCGAGTTCAGCTTGATAATTCTCAAAACTAATGAATCGATAAGAATATAAATCAAGTGATATTCAATCTCATTCCTCTTTACCAGCTGGTATATCATATTTTCCAATGTCATCAACAGTGAAATTGTCTGCAGGATTCATGGGATGCAATCTTGGTTGCAGTAGCCATACTTCATGCCCTTCTTCCAGTAAAGTTCTGACAACATCATGTGGTTCTGTGGGTAGCATATAACTCTCAGTAGAATGACCATTGAGAAGAAGAACTGGATTTGGTTGTTTCTCTTTAATCCCACATTGATTCTGAGTGCATTTCCATTGCCTGCAACTGATGACATATCCATCTTCTGCAGTATATACAGAAGCCAAAGGGAACAGAATTAAAAATCCAAGTCCTAATGCAGAAGAGAACGAACACAAAAAGAGTTTTGGCCTGATGACTACCAGTTTTTATTTTTTGGAGATTGCTATCTGGATAAGATTTATGGCAAGAATCACATTGGATTAAGTCCTTGTGACAACCTCGTGGTATTTGTAAGACATAGGTTCTTACAAAGGTCTGCAGGAGGATATTTATGAACCTTCCTGCATTTTTTCCTTTGAGGCTCATGAAGCTCTTCAGAAGCTCTATGAATGAAACTCGAAGTTCCCCTCTTAAATTCACCACCGTGTCTCTTGCATCATGGACAGATAATTTTTTAAATGTTACATGCAGTGTTGTTGTCTCTTTCCAAGCATGTAAAACAAAAAGATATGGATTCATTATCTTCCTTCCCTCAAGAATATATCTGCATCAAATCCCATTCCATAAATTTTATCAAATAATGAAATTGCTTTTCTTCAGTGCAATGAAAAGCACTTCAAAAATTAGAAAGTTAGCATACTTCGAACCAGAAGAAGCTGCAAGGAGAAAACGATAGTGCATATACTGTGTATAGGGAGTTCTACAATCTGTGACACACATATCTACTTCTCCATCTATGATGTGTATTTTATTCTTCTCAAGGGCTTTGAACACCAAATACCCACCAACCTTTCCGCTCAGAAGAGAATGAGATACTCCAATACGCAAATTCCCTTCATTGAACCCTTTCTGATCCTGGGTATTCATTCTCAACTTGAGATAAGCAGCACATGGCATACCACCCACATAACCCCTCATGATTTCATTGATCACAAGATTTGAATCTTTATCTAAATTTTTATCAGTGATTATAGACGGATTCTGATCAACAAGTAAAGTGTCCAAATTTATACTTTTTATGCTTTTGTACTCAAGAATATCCTTCACAAGATTCTTACTCGCGTGCTCGCCTACTGCTGCAATAGTTAGAGATGGGTTTATGCCAACAGAACATGGTATTAAAGATGCATCACAAACATAGAGGCCTGCGTGCACAGAGGTGGGAGTTTTGGTGTCAAAAACTTGTCCCTGGTGGTTACAAACCCCAACTGAGAAATCTGATGATACATTGCATCCACCTAAAAGGTGAACAGATGAGCTTCTGTACCTGGACATAAACAGAACGCCCCCCAATTTCTTGGTGAGTTTTTGAAATGCTTCAATTTTTCGTGGGAGCAAGGGATCATGGGATGGATTAAAGCAGATCTTCTCTGTGTCTTTGTCAAACATAATTTTCCCATCACCTTCATCATATCCCATTGCATTTAAAAGAATTTCTTGGGTTGAAGTAAGACCAATAATATTTCTCAGCTTGTCAGTAATCCCATGAAAGAACCCATAACCAGTTGGCCATCCATAAGTAGTAATCCCTTTAAATAGCAGGTAAGGATAAGCCCTTGGAAGCACAGCACTCTGCATGGGAAGGAAAAACAATAAGAAAGGGGAGTCTAATATAAGAAGACAATCTTGTTAATCTATTAATTCATGCATTTCTGCACACAGCCCTCTAACATTCTAGAGCATTGGGATTAACCCCACATTGCACAGCCAAACTAGTCCTTGTGAACCGTTCCAGTAAGGCTATTGCGGTGCAATCTATTTCATGTAGACGGGTTTTTGTTTGGATCAGCCAGTCATAGTCTTGAACCATTCAAATTAAAAGAAAACATAAAGTGAGCTTCAAGGCAAATGAACATATTGAATAGTTTCCGCTCAGCCTAGAGTTGTTTACAAGATATCCTATTGGCATCATTATTTATCTCTATGGTTATTGAGATTCACATTGCTTAATATACAGTAGCAAGACAAATTGTACTCGCTTAAGTTCAATGGCACCACCAAATTGAAACATATACTAAAACAATAACGTACAACTACATCAAGTTAGGGGAACTCAGAAATTTCGACCTGAATTGTGAAACCCAATGATGAAGTGTAAGACGAGGAGATGGATGGCCCTGGCCGTTCTTGAAAAGGTATAGTTGACACTTGTTGTCTGTCTAATCCAAAACCATTCAAAGGTGCAGAGCTTCCAGCAAGATAAGCAACTGCATTGCCATTACAGCTGAATCCAGACCCAAGAGCTTCTGAAAGCCTCAGCCCTCTCATTTGTGACCGGAAAAGTATCTCACTGGTGCCAAAAACTCCAGCTGTGCGAAATAAGCATAGAGCTTTTTAGAATTTGCACAAGCAACATATTGAGCAAATACGCATAATTAAACCTACCTGATAAAATTACAAAATCAGAGGTTATATAATCAATTTCATTCAAGTAAACACGCCATCTTTTTCGTTTTACATTGATTCTGCCTTGTTGGAAACTTTCATGCGTGTTCTCCACCACATACTGAACTTGACACTCAGTTCTTACAGTACATCCCGCCTGCATCACAAGGCATTCTTATTTTACACATGAGCAAGGCATGTTGGACACTGGATTTTTAATTACATCAAATTACATGTCACAATCAAGAATTGACAGCTACATAATTTTATGACCATCATCATAAATTAGGGCATAGGATGAAGTTTGAAAACAATAAATTGATAGTCTGAGTCTGTTATCATCTCTAATAATACGTAAACAAAATAAATTATGGCATATGGATATCTCAGCTAGAAATCTTGCAAAAATTTTGTTCATGAATTAAAATATGTAAACAAAATATCTTGAAGGCTATTGAGTAGAAGTATGTAGCAGAAAACTTGCCTGGATCGCTGAAAGAATATAATTTTTATCTGTAGAATTTTTGGCATCATAAGGGCACCCAGAAATGCAATTTCCACATGCTAAGCAGCTATTCATCCGTTGAAGTTTCAAAGAAGTGGATGGCCGTTCTTCAACATCAAAGTTCACACTGAGCTTCAACAAGCTGTCAGTTTCTTGAGTGTCTTCTTCAGCTATCTTGCCCATTACTTTTGTAATTGGAAATTTCACTGGAATACTTTGTATTTTTAGCATTGCTGCTGCAGCAGCTTCACAGATATCCCAATCCCTTTCCCATTCCTTTGGCCATTTTGAATGTCTTCTAGCACGAATTGGGGTTGGGAGCATTACTCCTGCATTAATTAGTGAGCCACCTCCTAGCCCACAAGCTACTGCTGCTAGAGAGTCATTTTGTTCATATACCTATGATTTCCTATATGCCATTAATTCACTGAACTCTTCCCAAAAAAAAAACAACAAAAAAAAAAGAGAGAGAGAGGCAGCGGGAGGGGAATGCTTTTCTTTGACTTTCAAGTTATGTGACTAGTAATAATTCTATATCAATTTGAAGTGATTAAAGAATTTTTTTTTTTTTTTTAATGCAGATACATGAATATATGGTGTGAGACTATAGCCTGTTATCTTCTTTTCTAAAGTATCCAATACAATAGCTACGTAAAGGAAGAGAAGAAAACAAAGAAAAACCTGAAATAAAGCATCTTTTGGGCCAAAACTGATGCCTAAATTCCTGTTATCAAACCTCACAGCTGATATAATCTTCAAAGTATCAGTTGGGAAATCCTCAGCTTTCCATCTTCGGCCTTTCTCTAGTAAACAAACCTTAATTCCTGCCAAGGACATTCGACAAGCAGCAACAGAGCCACCATATCCAGAACCTACAACGATAGCCTCAAAACCATCTTCCTCTCTCTTTCCAATCCCCCCTGATAAATATGCTTGTATATCCATTTCTCTTTTTAATCACAAAACAGGTATTCAAGAATGAAGTTCTTATGAATTATGATTAACATATATATACAAACATGGAGAAGGAAGAAGAGAAGAATTTTAGTTTTAGATTCAGTTACAAACTAGGCAAATATACTGAGAAAATGAAAAAAATATACGTTTTGTCCTTAATGTTGAAGGAATCAACAAGAAAGAAATATAATCAAGACAAGAAATATGTGCTTGACTTGATGTACGAGAACAAAGCAATATACATTTTGTTCTTAAAATTGGTGTCAACAAGAAATAAATATACATCTTGTCCTTAAGGACCGCGCACTATTTTTATCCTCCATGAACGAATAAATATATTCAAGACATATGTGCTTGGTGCATGAGGGAATTTCAGTGTCTTGTAGCCTTGCTATTCAAACAAACAAGAACATAGATTATTTCTTGTAGAATTGTCACCAAAACAAAGGGAACCCGTTCTTAATTAGAGAAAAAATCCAAATGAATCTCTAGATAAATACACCATAAAATGCGACAGAACTAAGATTTCTTTGTTATACATGAAAGCATATAATTTTAATTTGACTAAACTAAACAAGGAAAAACAAAATGTAAATTTTTACAATTTCACGTCTTAATTAACAAAATAATTCAAATTCTAGCAATTTCAACTGACTTCTTGAGGGCCTGCAGAAGACTTCTCATGATTCTGGGCTCACCAGGTGGTGGATTTTCTTTCAAGGGGCCATTTCTTATAGCTCGGAAAATAGGACCAGAAGCAGCATTTGGTGGATAAACCAAGCAATCAATGTACACTAGGACCTCAGTCTTCCCATCTCCAACTGTAATAAAACCCAACCTAGCTCCGCCTGGTATTTTATCTACCTATTATATAAAAAAGTGGATGAAATTAGGCCATTAGTATAAGCATTTTGTCTTAGTGCTATGCATACAATTTCAGAAAAAGTATGCAAATAACACCGATCAAGAAATTTAGAATCAAGATCAAAGTCATTGGTAAGGTCTACACAAGTAGCCAGTTTTTAATCCTAAAACAGTGGTTCACAAATCACATTAATATGGAATACTTGATGACTTTCAAGAAGGTAAGCATTTATTCACATCCAGAGCCACATTCATATGAAATTCTAAAAATCACAAACATATTTCAAGCAAGTCACACACAGGAATCCATATGCAAGGCATCATGCGAAAAGAAATCAGTGGGACAAGATTTGGATTATCAGAAAACTGCATCACGCCATTCCTTTTTCTGAAATGTATATATATAAGAAGGCACAGAAGACAAGAAATTCCATCCCAATAAAGGAAATATATTGTCTAACAGGAGTTACAGGCGCTCAAATAGAGCTCATGGTCTGTTTGCTATCAATATCCGATTGAAAAATCTAAAAATTCCAAGCCGCATTAACAAAATCTGAAACTCAAACATATCAAGCCAAAAAGAAATCATTGGGGTAGATTCGGATTATCAGAAAAGTGCACCATTCAATTTCATTTTTTTAAAAGTTTTCCACAGAACAAAACAAAAGAAGACATTGAGATGAGAAAAATCCACACAAATAAATAAAATATATTGTCTAACAAGATTTACAGTGCTCAAATACGGCTAATTGGATCTTTCTATTGATCAATACTCCAGAAAGACGGCTGAAAAAAAAAATCCCAGGAAGTTTTGTTCTCGCATAGCTAGCTAATTCATTCGGAATCTAGGGTCCAGTAATAAGTTTAACATCCACTTCTATCTAAGAATGAAGAATAAAAGGTTTTCACTGACCTTCAAGGGCACCGGGAGTGGCAGATTAGCTCCTTGGCAAAGACTGTTCGCCCACTGATACAATTAAAAACAAATGAAGTCAAAGCAATTTTCATCAGTAATTATACTTAAATGCAAAATTTCAAACATGATAGACAAGTATTTCCATTTGCTTGTACTCTTCTATTTCCAGTAGAGAAGAAGAAAAAGGGAAACGATGAAGAATGATAAGTGAACCTGGAAGAGTAAGATCTCAAATCTTTCAAGGTCGGTATCTATAGGTAACTTCAAGGTCCCCAAAGAGACGCCGTCTTCATCGGCAGACACAATGCCATCATTTTGAGTCGAAAATTTAGCCACCGGTATCAGATTTTGGGGGCCGTTAAATTCACCACGCCTGGAGAAACGGTTCTTGTCGACAGCGGTGGTTGTTAGGAAAGCGCGGGAAACAGGCAGTGACGAGAATATCTGCACGTGGGAACCCACACGTGCTGGATAGAGTAGCTGCCTCATTGCGATCGCCATAGCTTTCAAGTCCCAAAGAATGGGAGGGGAGTGAGAGAATAGGAAGTTGTGATTTTGATTTCTGAGATGCGGGAATTGGATAAGAAGCTCCACAATTCTGAGGCAGGAAACAAATTCCTCTAATTATTAGAAAAATACTTTTTTAGTTTTTAATATGTAATCGGAAATATTCCAACTAATCCACATTCTATAATATAGAATGTCAAAACGCTACGTTAAAAATATAAATAAAAACTAATTCAGAGCGTGCCAGCGTTTTTATATCAAACTCAAATTCAAAATATCTGATGAATATAAAAAAATTTCATGTAAATTCATCTAGTAGAAATAAAAATATATATTTTTTAATTCCTCAAAAACTTTATAATACTTAATTCACACAAAAATAGTTCCTCATCATGCCATTTTTTTTCTAAAACAATACTAATCCAATTACATTACATATTTTACTTCTTTTTTTACAAAAAAATCAAATTGAAAATTCAAATTTCAAACCTCAGTACTAATTATCTGACCAGAATCATTAAGTTAAAACTTATTAGTAGCTTACGCATTTTATTAACGTCAAAATGTAGGAGTAGAGAAAAGAATGTAGCAATGGTGGGAGTGTTAAAAGTGTAAATCTTAAAATTGAAGCTTGAGAGTTGAGACAAAAGAAAATACAGTAGGCCTTTCCAATTAGGCTTCAAATTTATACAATAAAAGAAATTGCGAATTTCATACAACACCCAAATGGTGAACTAAATTCCTAAGAAGTCACCAAGTCTTTACAGAAAGAGAGTTTTGCCTTCCATTGCTTGGAAGCTAGGTGAGCCAATTCTCACTCTGTGGCATCTGATAAACTACGGTGAACAAGCTTCAAGCTTAGGAAGGAGACTTCGCCATGCATCCGCAATACTATTTGCCAAACGAGCCTGTCCATTTGCAAATTCATGGAATGCAATCCCCATATCCAGTGTTTTCTGATCTTGGAAACGCACTATCTCTTCATTCATTACTCGCACTATAGTCTCAAATCTTCTTGTTGCTTCCTCACCCTCTACCCTCAACTGCATTACAAATAAATTTTAGTTGGATAAAAAGAAATTCTAATATGTAAAGTGAATAATGCTTGCTCATGTGCAATAACTTGCCTCTTTATACTCATGCTCAGCCTCTCCCACTTTTTCAGACCTAGTTAACATAAGTTTGTCACTGCAGAAAATAAAACTACATTAGAAGCTCCAGAAATCCTTCAGCCAATCAGCATAGGCCTAATACCGGGGGAAATCAGATAAATATAATAAAGCGAAAAGAAAAAAGGGTAAAAAAGGCCATACAGATTTATCTCCTTCAATTTAATTGTTTCAGCCAGTTCACACTGATGCCTGAAGGCATTGGCCCTCTCAGCTATGGTGGCCTGTTTCAAAGCACAGATGCAGTATCAACTGCCATGACAAGTATAGAGTGGAGCAAACAACGGGACCGAGGAAAAAAAAAAAGAGGGGTGAAGGTACAAACAAGACAAAATCACCTTAATAGATTGCACGGCACGAACATAATCTTTCAAAGGTTCTTCAAAGTTCATCAATAGTTGATGAGCCTGATAGGTAAAATGGATAGGGAAAAAAAAAAGCTTTAATGATTTAGCATCAACTCAATCACCTCTTTGATCAAAGTCTACATTTCCTGCATAATGCTTACGGTGGAAGGACAAGAATCCAATGCAAAAGCCTACCTCCTTCTGCAACCTAACAGATAATATCTCTGATTTTGCCCCAAGGTCAGAAAATGCCTTCCCGAGGGCATCACCTTCACAACCACCAAGGAGTTTAGCAGCCTTTCCAAAATCTGATAGAGATTGCCCCAACTCTGAGGAAATAAACAATCACGTCTAGATGTACTGTATGCCTAAAGTTGAACATAACATAGAACAATTCACAATCACAGGCCGTACATCATTAATAAATATCACAGTTACCTCTGTGTCTCTTTACAAGGCGATATGCATGCTTCTGAGCCTCAGACAAGTGGTTTTCAAGCTCGAAGATGTAATGCTTTAACTTTTCATATTCAGGATTTGATTCTTCAACAGGTTTTTCCTTCCCAAGAACCACATCACTCACTTTAGTTTGCACATCCTGCCAAAATAATTTATCATTATTGCTAGATCAAATCACATATAAAACTAATTGAGAGTAAGTTCCAAGATTGTAACAATGAACAAGTGGAAATGAGTATCATTTATTGTGTTTAGCTTAACCAGGTAGTGTAATAGATTCCAATTATATGCATCGAAATCTGATCCTGTGCCTTGGAAACAACATTCTAAGGATCCAACATGAATATAATATCTTTGAGAACTGAGAGATTATCTCAGAGCATCTGCAGAAATGGCAGCAACAGCACAGTCGCCAGCCATCATTTAAATTTAAGGCTTCTGGTGTCACAGATCTAAATCTGATGAAAATTTTTTAAAATAATAGTTACTGATGAGAGAAAGTTCACATAAGTCAATAGGTGCCTAACCGCTGTGGCAACATTTTATTACTAAGACGTAACCATTTCTCATTAACGACGCCAATCACCCTGAAGAAAGCAGAACTTATACCTTGAAGATTTGCATAAAATCCGCTGGCTTCTTCTTAAAAATGCCAGTCTCTTGAGATCTTAATCTCTCCATTGTCTGGAAAATAGATTATATATTAGAACCCAGATACCAGAATCTCTTACTCTATCAATATCAAGATACCAGAATTTCTTCCTGTATCAATATCAACTAGATAAAATAATAGGCATCACAAGCGTTTTTGATAGATACTCTGTGTTAATCTTTTTCTTTAAAAGAAACAAAGGATAAGCAAAGGAAAAAAAAAACAATTGGTTAACATTTAATAAAGAGAAGTTAACTAAGATTGCAACTTCTTCCTAAAGTAATTCAAAGGAAATGGGAATCCATGAAATTCACATCCCAAAATTAAAAAGCATCCGTAACTGCCTATAGTGCACAGACATAGTGACCCAGCCACAATACAACACAGACATCTCAGGTTACAAAATTTCATGGAATGTTTTAAAGGCACGATTAATAAGTGTTTTCACAGTCTGGTTTAGAGCAGTTCAAATATACTCTAAAATAGGTGTGTCAATTTATGAGTGTCATGTTGACCCATTTAATATTCATGTTGACTTTTCTCAACCCGCACCTATTTATATTTGAGTCGTGTTGTAAACAAGTTGACCCATTTAAAATCTTCATCACTATATTATATATTAAATTGCATAAAATAATATTATTTTAAACTATTTATCATTTTTATACTCTTAAATTAGAGCATATATTGTTTAAAACCACATCTAATTGTTAAACAATCATAAAAATGCATATAATTTATAATTTTTTTATTAAGATGATTGTCCAAAAAACTACTAAAATATCATTTTAAATGTTAAACGGGTTGTAATCGTGTCACTTGTGCCAAGGGTTCAATCCACACCCAACCCATTTATTAATCGAGTTACTTAAATGGATCATGTTCGTGTCATGTCAAATTTTGACAGCCCTACTCTATAACCAAACTAAAAGTCACTGCTAATGAATTTTCCAAACTGAAAGCTGAACTGTTTAAGTTGTTAACCAGGATTTTTATTTAATTTTTCTCATTCTAATATCAAAAAGATTTTGTTGCAAATGATAATTTAATAATTTATGTTTCATCTTTCTTTTATTGAGAAATATATCGTTTATTCATAGTTACAATTTTTTTATATTAGTTAGGCTAAATTGCCAAAAAACATCTTGACTTTCAAGTTTATATAAAAAATAATATGTACTTTGAATTTTTTCAATTAAATGGATAAACTTTTAATATTTTATCAATTTAACATTTCACTCAATTTCGTAGAAAAAATTATTGACTTGTCTCAACTTTCTGATGAGAATATTTTTTTGGCTAATTAAATAATTGATTTATCAATGCTTTATAGGTATTTTATTTGCCCACATGCAAGATAATATTAATATTTCAATAGTAATAGCGTTGACTAAGTAGCTTATTTATAAGAAAATTCAGACATGTCAGAATTCTTTCTACCAAATTAGACAAAATATATAAATTGATAAAAAATCAAAAGTTCATTCATTTAATTGAAAATTTTGAAAATACATATTATTTTTTATACAACTCTAAAAGTTCAATTTAGCCTATTATTTATATAGAGTTTTTTCAAAGCCTAAAAACCAAATCATTTTTCCAAACTCTATAGATATCAAATTATAATATTAATATATATATATATATATATATATATATATAGAGAGAGAGAGAGAGAGAGAGAGAAATTAGATTTTGCTAAAAAAACTATGTTTCCCTAAATTTTCAGAATAATCAAACTGAAGAAAGCTATCAAATTCAATTCATTTTTAGTCCAGTATGGCAGCTTGCACTGAACAATGAATACACTTAATGAACACAAAAACCAAACAAAATTTTGCATCAAGAAAATCTTGCAAGGATTTACACAACTTTTCCATTTCCTTTTCCTTTTCTTTACTATTTTTGAGATTAAATGGTAAGGAGATTTTTGAACTTTGATTAATTGAAAATAAAAAGTTCAGCAGGTAGGGTAAGGTAAGACCATCAGTGAAATACCTAAAACATTTGCTAGAAATCTAAAAAATTCCTCCATGACTGATGATAAGGCAAAAACATGCATTGCAGGACTATATGCCAGCATGTGTATCAGGCAGACAAAGGCACAGGCAGTGCAGCCATATATAACTGAGAAGTCCAGATAAAGGACTTTCATATATTATCTGAATAAACCTTCACCATACCAAAAATAAAAAATGAAATATATTACTCAATGCACCAAATATGAATAGATTACCTCTTCATCTGCCTGCAAAAAGGTCCTCAGATCTTCACTTTGCTGAAGCTCATGATGCGAGGCTATCCTATTGACAAATATATCTAATGCTTGACGCCTTAACTCAATAAATTCAGCACTAAAACGAAATTTTTCTGCATTAAAAGGCACATAATTATTCATAACAAATTTCATAATGATTGAAACATGATCCTGGGACATCCATTTGTCCCCTATTTCCATAAACTTACATACAAATATGCAGACAAAATTGTGAGCCATAAAAGCCTTCTACAGATAGTGACCAAGTAGAGTTTGGGTCTAAACTGTGGCAGAGGATATGAAAATATAAGAAGTGATACGCAGCAATTTTGCCAAAGTGAATATAGTTAAGGCCAAAGCTACATGATTTATAAATGATCGCCCCTCATTATCTATTAACTTTTGCATTCCCCTAAGAGTAGCATGAAAAAGATGACCTCCCACATAAAGCTTCAACTTTTAAAAGTGACACACAAATTGGAAATTTCAAAGCAAAAAGCAGAAGTTATGTCCAAGGCAATCCTTGTAAATCCAGAGCACAGAGCAAGTAATTTTTTTACATCCTTGGCACAGTTTCTCTATGATGTCCATAATGATAAGAATAGCAAAAGGATGTAGTCTACGTGAATGCAGTACCTTCTATTGTTGATGCAATTTGTTGAAGTTTTATGGGTTGGAAATGAAGGTAGTTTTGCCAATTTAATACCTAATGCCCTGGCCCTAGTAATTCTTGCTTTAACATATGTTCACCCAAATCATAATGTATGGTAGGTGAAATCCTTGAGCCTTCTAATAAATTTGTGAATTCACACCAAGAAGTGTCAGCAATATGAATAATCCATATGAGCAACTCAATAAAATTTTCAACATTCAAAAGAAGGTCTAAATCTTCAACACTTGCACCATGGTAAATGCATAGCAAATGATAGTAAACTAAAGGAAAAATCTTGAAATAAGAAAACGATGATTTTTATTTTTACCTACAGCACTCTTCTCTGGCAGAGGAGGAATGAAAACACCTTTGTACTTTTCAAAGAGACGGTCATGTAACCAAACAAAATCACTGTAACGTCGAATAACAATCTTTTCGGGCCCCTGATATTCGGGAAAATTTGTCTGCCAAAACAATTCCATAAAACATCAAACTGCTAGATGCAACAATTTGTAAACTAGTAAGATCTTTATCTTCGACATTCAAAACTTAAATAAAAAAATATCCAAATAAATCCCAGAAAATACTCAAACACAAAGCGGATAGACCTCATAGTACTCAAGTGACCCCTTCTATAAAACCATCGAAGTGAGGCACTCAAAGGATTTCTCAAGTGTTAAATGACTTAAAATTCAGAAATTTGTTGATATAGCAACACTACATCCAAGGATTTGATACCACACACAAACATCACTCAAGACAAAGTGCATGCACAGATTTTGCTTTTCAGTTTTCACTTCCATAATCGCCAAGAATGTCAACATTCATGTCCTTGCAGATCAACCAATTTTTTTCTTTAAAGAAAAAAATAAGCACCTTCAAAGCTTAATCTACATTGGATACCGAATTGAACAATGAATGAAATAAATCTCAATCAAAATTCAATATGACATACTTAGCAAGAGCATGCAGCTATCTGTATAACATGAAATTCCCTTATTTTTGTTCTTTAAAATTCAACAGATGTTTTCCTTCTTCCATTATCTCAGACAAACAAGATAAAGCACTCAAAAGACTTTAATCTAGATGTTCATAAGGACCTTAAGGCTTAAGCCAAATGCTCGCGATGAAGTCAGCTAGAATACAATATATGGATGAGACCTATAATTTCCCAGAAGGCACAAAATAGCTAGTTCATTCAACAAAGGCAATAGTGAATTCAAGCACTTACAAATTCACTTGGCAAACAACAATATTATAACAACTGCCAACATAAACATGTACCAATAAACCCATAATTCACAGACAACAATTCAACTCCTAAACCAATCCTAATTGAATAAACTGAAGCGCAAACACAACTAAAACAATAAAGAGGAAATCAGCAAGATTACCTTGGTAATGACGCGATAGGAGATGTAAGCTTGGACGCCATTACCTAATTTCACAGGATCAGTGACCGAAACCGACAAGTAAGGCTGCGATGATGGAGATCTAGGGCTATGAGAAGATCCCGACGAACTTCTCTGCTGCTCCATTCTCACACCAACAAAAACAACAGACACAAAATCAATAACCGTACAAATCTGCCTTTATACTAATTGCACTAGCAATCATAGAAATAAAACAGGATAACAGAGTGGCAGGCTGGTAATTTACCGCGTTAAGCATGGCCTAATATATCACCGGAGTCAATGAAACAGAAGGCAGTGGTCTGTTTTTTTTTTTATACGAAGAGTTATCAGGGGAGGCGAGAACTGATAGCACTGGTTATCATATGCCGGTGGCCGGAGCGAGCGGTTCCAGCGACGGGAGGAGAAGGAGAGGAGTGAAACAGGAGCAACCGTGTTCTTCCACAGATTCAATAGTTAATAGCTCAACGTGCACTCCAATGGAATTTTTTTAACTGCCACGTGTTTTCCTTACCTAGCGAGGCTTCTGCTTCAACGCTTCGCATAATTAATTATCAGCCAACTCTTAATATAAAACTAAATTTTCACAAATTTTTTATTATTAACACAATTATTTTTATTAGAGATAGTTTAAAAAATCCGCATGCAGTTTCATGCTTTTATAATTTTAAATATAATTTTTTTTAATTAAAAGGGATTTTATAATTTATTTTATTAGTAAATTTTAATTTTTTTATTATAATAATATTATAAAATACTGAGTTGACAGTGATATATAAAATTTTTACAATTTTATATTGAACTAATATCTATTTTATTACACATCACTCTCTCAAAATTTTTTAATATTATTATAATAAAAAGATTAAAATTACTAATAGTATACATTTTTTTAGCCTGAAAAAGATCTAATAATTGAAATTACAAAAGCATAAATCACAAATAAATTTTTTGAACTTTTCTATTATTATTATTATTGGCACATGTAAGCAAGCAAAATGTGAAGAAAAAGATAAATTTTCTTACGCGCCTACAATTTTTGTTTTACACTCGTATATTATGTGTCAAAAATAAATCCAAATACATCATGTACACTTATTTTA
>CATIWF010090879.1:0-36656 GCA_949630135.1 Balakata baccata | reverse complement strand
ATGATGTTTTGCTAATTCACACGATTCACATCGAAAAACAAATTGAGTTTTATTCATAAATAACTTTGGAAACAAATGTTTTAAATATTAAAAACTAGGATGTCCCAAACGATAATGCCATAACAAAATCTCACTATCACTAAAAACAGACATAAGAGTTGAAACAAGCCTGCTGATATTGCCTTTCAAAGGTCAATCTATCCTCAAAGAAGTAGAGACCACCATTCTGCTTAGCAACCCCAATCGTTTCTCCCGAGGTTAAATCCTGAAATGCACAATGAGAAGACAAAAAATTAACACAACAATTATGATCAATGGTTAATTTGTTGACTGACAAAAGATTATATGATAATTTAGGAACATGAACATTTTTAAGGTGTAGTGATGGAGAAATTGAACACTGTCTCTTTTCCTACAATAGTGGCAAAGGAACCATTTGCAATTTTAACTTTTTGATTTCCTGCACAAGGCGAGTAAGTGGAAAAAAATTGCGAAATGTCGGTCATATGGTCAGTAGCACCTGAATCTAATATCCAAGTGCTAATAAACTTTGAAGACAATGGTTGCAATAGAAGAAATACCTGACTGAGCAATAGAACAAGATGGAATAGAAGAATTTCCCAAAGAACTAGACTGAAACATTTTATATAAATGCTCTAATTGTTCCTTTGTGAAGGGAAGAGATTCTGAGGTTGATTGCTGCCCTGAATCTGTATTACTCACATGAAATGCTCGAGCATCTCCCCCTGGCTTGTTATCACCACCCGATTTCTTCTTTCCATTTGTAGGTTTACCATGTAACTTCCAACAAGTTTCACGAGTATGCCATGGCTTTCGACAATGGTCACACCAAGGTCTAGTCTTTCCCTCACGTCTATCTCCTTCAATTTCAGTATTTCGAGCCTCAAGTGTAGATACTTCACTCTCTGGTTTTGCACCATTATCATTTTTCAACATCACTTGTCGAGCTTTTTCCCTACGTACTTCAGAGAACACTTCCCGTATGGAGGGCAATGATTTCCGCCCCAATATGCGTCCCCAAACTTCATTAAGTTCTTTATTTAAACCTGCCAAAAAACAAATATTCTACTTTCTATTTTCTTTTTGTACCGGATACTACCACCTGTGCTTTCCCATTCCTCTTCTTCAAATAAATCAAATTCCTGCCAAACAATCATCATATCATTATAATATGTAGTCACTTCACAATCTCCCTGCTGCATTTTCCACATTCTAGTGTTCAGTTCATACAATTGTGAATGATTATCCAGATCTGAATATGTTTCTTTTACAGTATCCCACACATCACATGCTGTTGGAAGAAACATGAAGGGTTTGCCGATGGCTGATTCCATAGAGTTGATCAATCAGGCTGTCACCAGAGTTCTCTAACCTCCACTGCCTATATTTAGGATCATTTGTGGCTGGTGGTTTCACTTCACCATTCAAATAACCTAATTTCCCTTTGCCGTCTATTACTAACTTTACGGACTGGGACCATTCAAGGTAATTTTTGCCATTCAACTTATGAATGGTGATTTGTAGGGAATTGTCAGGCAAAGAAACAGCTGTTGAGTTTCCTATTCCCTCTGAAGACATCATGGCGCTACTACCTTCAGAAGACGTTGACCTAGAGCCAACAATAGCGGCTTTGTAATCCATGGTCGAACCTAGGACTCTGATACCATGCAGAAAAAACAATAGGAAGAAGAAGAAAAAGAAAAATCTGAATCTCTTTTTTTTCTTATTTTGACTGAAAAACAGGTTACATATTTATAGAGGAAGAAAAGCTCTAGAATCCCTACAATAAAAGAAATAATCAAATAATCAACAATAATGGAAATAACCAAATAATTAAATATGGAATCCCTATAATCAAGGAAATAACAAATTTGTCCCTGATTCTAGGACTTTATTCTTAAAATCATATCTTTCCTAATTTACCAACAATGACTATAGTCGCTTCACATGGATTTATTTTATGCATTCTAAAGATGAGGTACTTTCTACTTTTAACTTTTTTCATGCATATGTTCAAACCCAATTTTCCGCTAATAGGGGTGAGTACATGTCTAATCTATTTCAGGATTTTTTGCAAACCAATGTATAATTCCTCAATGATCTTGTCCTTCAACACCACAACAAAATGGGATGGCGAAAAGAAAAAACTGTCACCTCGATATTGTACGCACACTTCTATTAGAATCTTTTGTGCCCTCTCATTTTTGGTGTGAAGCTCTATCAACTGCTGTATACCTCATCAATAAATTGCCTTCTCCATTATTAAACCATGACTCTCCTTTCACTCGATTATTTGGTCATTCCCCAAATTATTCTCACATTCGTACTTTTGGTTGTGTTATGTTCATCTTTCTCCTCATGAATGCTCAAAACTCACAGTACAATCTGTTCGATGTACTTTTTTAGGATATGTTTTGCACCAAAAAGGTTTTCTTTGCTATGATCATAATCTGCATCGTATTCGAGTTTCCTACAATGTTATTTTCTTTGAAAATCAGTATTTTTTTCTACTCACCATAATCCTCATTCTCCTTCATTTTCAATTTTGCCATTATTTACTAACTCTACTGCAGATTCTGTACCTTCCAAGCCTCTCATTGTGTATCGACACATGTCTAAACCATCTGAACAATCTTTCATTCCATCTAGGCCTCAAGATCATTCCTTGATTGTTGATCCTGTACAAGCAACTAAACCAGCCCTTCGTAGACACAGTACTCGGGTTAGTAAGCCCCCAAATAGGTATGTTTTTACACATCTTTTATCCTTAACAACCACCTTGTCTTCTGTATCTATTCCCTCGTCTTACAAACAGGAAACGGCGCACGAATGGTGGCGTTATGCTATTGAAACAGAACTTCTTGCCCCTGAAGAAAACCAGACCTGCGATCTTGTTCCTTGCCCCCCATCTATTAAACCTCTTGGTAGTTTGTTTTTTCTATCAAGCTTCGATCTGATGGATCCATCAACCGTTACAAGGCTCGCTTGGTAGTACTTGGCAACAAGCAAGAGTATGGACTAGACTATGATGAGACATTCGCACCAGTAGCCAAGATAACACTGTACGAATAATACCAGCCCTTGCAGCATCTCAATCTTGGTCTCTACATCAAATGGATGTCAAGAATGCCTTCTTACATAGTGATCTCAAAGAGGAAGTTTACATGAAACTTCCCTATGGTATGCCTACTTCCTCATCTAATGATGTTTGTAAACTCCAACGCTCTTTGTATAGCTTGAAGCAGGCACCACGAGTATGGTTTGAAAAGTTCAAATCTACACTCCTTGGTTTTTCTTTCATTCAAAGTCAATATGACTCCCCTCTCTACAAAGGACATCTACGGGCATAATTGTCCTCCTTGTTTATGTCAACGACATTGTTATCACTAGTTCACGTGTTTCTTAATCAACACAAGTATATTCTAGATTTGGTCAAGCTCGCTGGGCTCACTAATACTCCTCCTGTTGACATCCCTATGGAACTTAATGTGAAATATTGTCGAGACAAAGGGGAGCTTCTTGAGGACCCTACTTCATATCGGAAGTTGGTTGGTAGTCTTATATATTTAACTATTACCCGTCCAGACATCTCTTATGCTGTCCACACTATCAGTAAATTCGTGCAAGCCCCACGGCTTCTCCACCTCTCAGCAGTTCGACGCATCATTAGATATGTCCTTGGCACACCTAGTCATGGTTTATTTTTTTCAATAGGATCATCATTCCACTTAAAAGCATATAGTGATGCTGATTGGGCCGGCTGCCCGAATACTAGAAAATCTACTATAGGATGGTGTATGTTTCTTGATGATGCTCTTATCTCTTGGAAATGCAAGAAGCAAGACTCTATCTCCAAATCATCAACTAAGGCAGAATATTGTACCATGTCTGCTGCATGCTCTGAGATTATTTGGCTGCGAGGTCTCCTAACAGAACTTGGTTTCTCCCAGATTCAACCTACTCCATTACATGCTAACAACACAAGTGCTATCCAAACAGTTGTCAACCCTATCTTCCATGAACGGACAAAGCACATAGAGGTTAACTGCCACTATTCGAGAGGCCTATGATCACCAAGTCATAACACTACCACATGTGTCCACCTCATTCCAAATCGCCGATATTCTCACCAAATCACTGACACGTCAGCGCCATAATTTTCTTGTTAGCAAATTGATGCTTACAGATTTACCAGCATCAATTTGAGGGGGGATGACAAAGGAATGAGCTAGCTAGTCATTAATGGCAAGCAGATTTTATTCCATGTACAGCTTAGTCAATTATCTTTATGATTGTAAATTTTATTCTTACCTTAACTGGTAGATGTGCATATGGTAACTTAGCTAATTTAAGGGATCAAAAATATCTCTATATACGGTAGCATAGCTTTTGCAAAGGCTGAAAATCAACATGTATTACTAATATATAATGAGTATACTCATCCAAGAGGAGGACACTTTTTCTGCTCAAAATTCTCTAAGTTTGTCACAGTAATGTTAGGCCCCAATTAGGACTGCTAGGTGGCAGAAAATAGTTATGCTGAATATAGAGTGGTTTTTAGCTGGGCATTCTGTTATGCCTTGGGATTAGTGAGTATGAGTATAAATAAAGGGGTTGGTGAGCAGAGGGGGATATGTGAGTATTTTCTCTTGGGTATTTGGTTGGGAGAGCTTAGGGGACTCTTGAATATCTCCTTCCTTTGTTTACATTCAGTTCTTTTCCATTTCTTCAATCAATACATTTACCTCCATATCAAAGCTATTTGCTGCTATTGTTGGCTTGTGCTGTGTGCGTTTGCTTGTGAATTGCAGGAGGAAGTTTGGGTCCTAACAAGATCATGGTTGTACCAATATCTTAGTGGAAAGAGACAATTTCGTGGCTGTGGGCATGATTAAAGGGTTTCATACTGTGAATGCCAGTTGCATTGCCATTGTGAACAGTGTTAGGAGCTTGACAAGCAGCTTCTATTCCTTCCAGATTGAGCATGTGCATAGAGAAGCAAATTTTGCAGCAGATTTTTTATCTAATTATGCTTATAATTTCTCTTTGGGCTCTCAAATTCTTCATGTTCCTCCTCCTGGGCTCAATTATTGCTTGCTTCATGATGTTATAGGTGTTATATATTCTAGGTAGTTGTTTTGCTTTGTGGGTTTATCCCACCTCTTCTTACAAAAAAAAAACAAAGGAACACAACATTGAAGTATTAACCACAGGCATGTTTCAAATAAATTGTGGTTATAAGAGGTATAATTACATATACCATCTGATAGGAAAACTCACACCAGAAACAAGTCAGAAAATAAACCAGAAAAAACAAGGAGGCAGCAAGAGGAAAATGAAGCTTAACTGAATGATTCTCAACTAGTAACACTGGAAATATTAACATGAAAAACCAAATGCAAAAGAAAAGAACAATCAGCACACAAGGCACAGCCCAGGGAGCAAATCCCTTTCTCCAAGCAAAGCTTGAAGACCCAAAATACCCAATTTATCAAAAGCCTGTCTATTCCCACTCTCCCCTATCTATTTAAACTACTTTCTGCTAAGTTAGCAACCAAACAGCCCTAGAACATGTCCTCTGCCTATAATTCTAGAATATTCAGGCTTATAGCTATTCTCTATCATTACCCCCTCCTTCACAACAATCTTGTCCTCAAGACTATTCCGGCAGCACTCCATATCATGTTTCAACACTCAGCACATAACCACCTTCATTCCCTTCTCCTTTCTTCTGATGTTGTGAACCAGACCCAACTCTCCTCCTTTTCCCAGCAGTACTTCCACTTTTCGAGCTATAGCTATGGCATACGTGAAACCAAGCCATGTTGAACAATATAAAGCAAAAGCCACTTCACTTCCATGAAATGTGCCCCTCGCCCCATGCCACATTCTTTTGATCTTCCATACTCCAAACGTGAACTACATCGTCTTCGCCACCCACCACAACAAGAGATTCAAGTGCCAAACCCAGCCCTAGACCTGCCTCATTGTTCTCGTTCACCATCCTGTACCTATGCTGTACTGTTGTCCCCATCCTTACTAGCCCACTGAACTTAAGGATTTGATATTCTCCCTCCGGTGATTCTGTTTCTCCATCCCCTTGCAGACTCTGACATCGATTTCCCCTTCCCTTACCGCCTCCTCATCGGCACTTAGATAACTCTAAGCTGTCCTTCCAGGCAGCGATGTCAGGTAGAAAGGCAGTCAGCATTTGAAGCACAAGCTCCGACTCCGGCGGTCCTCCATTTTCGATCAAGAAAGGTTGCGCACCCCATTGAATCAAGGAGCTACTATCGAAGTGAGAGAAGCGGATTAGGGATACCGCTTGTGAGTTTCTAGGCTTATAGTTTTGGGTTGTGTAACAACCCTATAATGAAACAATAATTTGAGAGAATGCAGTAGACTTAACGCAAATGATAAAGAGATAGTTGAAGTGGATATACAAGTGTCGGAACCAAGAACAATGGAAGCAGAACCATCAGCAAATGTAACAGCAGAGGTGTGCAATTGAAAAGTAGAAAAAAGATTAGGATTATCTGTCATATGATCTGTGGCACCTGAATTAATAACCCACTGAGTGAAAAATGAAAGGAGACGTGTTTGGTTTACCTGACTCGGCAACAGCTAAGATAGACCAAAGATGGATTGAGACTAGAGTAATTTGGCACATTCAACGGCTAGAATAGTAACCGTCTAATTAGACCCAAATTCGGAAACAACATTTGCAACTATATTTGCATATTGGGACTTCTGACTTTTCTTTTGGAAACTCCAATATCCACATTTAGTATGCCCAGATTCATGACAATAAAGGAAACAACCACCATTTGTGACAGCAATAAACAACCCCAATCAATTGACAAGAGTTCAAAATAGCCACAAATAACCCACAAAATTAACTAAAAATAACCCTAAACTGTCACAAAATGCAAAGACACGAGGGCAGCCACAAACCCTAACACACATAAGAGCACAATGAAGTAAAGTGAAGGAATGCTTCCTGATCACCACAAAACATGAATTCGACGTCAGGAAAGGAGAGGCGACCGTGACCAGATTGGACAAAGAGGAAACAGACGGCACACATGCCTACACACACGACACATAATGGAGGAGCAGAATCTTCAAACGGCACGTGAGACACTCGCCAGTACTTAGACCACCGGATTTGGCAGGATGGTCGATCGGCAGTGCTCCTTTAGAAGGCATGAGAGAAAAGACTCAAATGTCACTCAACAAGGGTGATCAGAAAATCAACCAATCTACTGCATAGGGGCTTTGAAAAATTAACTAAAAACAAATGTTGGGAAAAAATTTGAACCAACTCTGATACCATGTAAAGAAACAAGAATAGAGGGATCGACATGAGAGTTATGCCCAAGTGAGCATCTCTTTGTCATAGTTGGGTCGGTATGAGTGAATAATTTTGTTTTTCTACTCTAGAGAATACAAATTAGGAAATAAATCACACTAATTAAGCTAATTACAATTAAATAGGGATACTGAAGTATATTTACAACTAATTAGTATCTTAAAACAAACCCTAAGATCCATTTTGTTGGGCCTAAACCTAGACCCAAAATTTTTTTATTTGAGCAGACCCAGCCTATTTACTTAGAGAAAAATAGGGCACGTGATTTCCATCTTTTACCTGAACTTCTGCCCTGGTTTGTACTCCCTTCTTGTCCCCACCCATGTTTCGAAAATCAGAGCTATACCAATTTGTATATCCCATGTGAAACGCTGCAGATCCCTCAGCAATACCACCACTACCTCCCCTGTTGCTAGACCGAGCTTCATTCACCGGAATAGTACGGCCGTCGAGATTCGGAGTATGCAGTCCATCAATAGCATCTGTCACTGACTTCTGGTTGTTGAAAGTGACGACCCGAAAACCACTGGATCTGATAGTCTCCTGATCATTTTCATCCACAGCAACACCGTCAATTTCAATAGCATCAGTTTCATCTTTGCTGACACTTGCATCTTCATCCTCGATAGTATTTGGTTGCAACTCAGCTAGGAAGAGCTTTATAATTTATTGAAGCTGAAAGTATTCTTCGATGGGGTGCAGAGACAATAACTGTTTCTCCATCCTTTGCATCTATTATATCATTACAGCTTGATATTTGTACTGGCTCTGTTGAAAGGTTGTGAACTGTTGGTTTAAGGCTGCCATGGTATCCAATAGTTTGGACCAATGATAGGAAAACTCACACCAGAAACAAGAAGTCACAGAAAATAAACCAGAAAAACAAGGAGGCACCAAGAGGAAAATGAAGTTAACTGAATGATTATCAAATAGCAACACTGGAAATATTAACAAGAGAAACCAAATACAAAAGAAAGGAAGAATCTACACACAAGGGGTGAATTACACAGACAGTACTCCAATTATCTAACTCGTAACAACTCAGTACCTAAATTATTATTTATAACAGAAAACTACTTAAACTACAATTTTAGAACACAAAATTACCTCCACTTGAGTCTGTTAATTCTAAGTAACGGAATGCCGATGTAGACTTTTCACCTCAGCAAAAAAAAAATTATATCTAAATTCCACATGTGCCACATGGGTCACAGGAAACTTTACTTCACTTTCTTTCACTTTGTCTACAACCAAACACAATAAAAAAAAAAAATCACATAAATCAATCTTACCAAACACAACTTTTTCTTACTTTCTTACAAACCAAACATGAAAAATGAAAATTTTCAACTTTCCTTTTCAATATTTTTTTTATTTTAATCTTAATCAACTAATTAAAAATGTAGAAGAACAAAACAAAACCCAAAATGGCTCCACTACCATTTCCTCCCCTCCAACCAGTCTCCAATCAGTCCATTTCTGGCAAGCTTCAAGATTCCAACAGCCCATCTTATTTTGCAACCTTCTTGGTAAGATTTACCCACCAATGGTAAGTATTTTAGATGTATTACTAATGGATTTTTATGGGTTTTGGGTAAAGGATGTTAAGGCTGTAAATTTTAGTTAAGAATGAGTTTAGTGGATAATAAATTGTTGGATATATATATATTATTAAGTAAAATTAGAACCTTGATGAATTATGGAGAAGGAAAGAGGATTTTGAAATTTTAGGATAGTGTTTGGTCACCTAGAAAACGCAAGAAAATGAAGAAAAATCTGGAAAAATTGTAAGAATGGAAGAAAGAGTCCCATATGGGTTATCAACTTTAAAACCTCAACTTTGAGAAACTCCAATCGTGCTATTGAGTTAGATCTGAGTTTTTTTTTTTTTTTTTTCACTTCTCTTTCTCCCAATTTCATGTGACACCTTCCAATTTTATTATTCTTTTCTTTTGATGCCATCAAGATTCTTGACTTCAAAAGTATTTGGTATTGTTATCTATTTTTTAATTTTTATTTCATTTTTTTTTTTAATTTGGTTCTAAATATATGGACCCTTGGCAAGAAAAAGAAAATTGAAGAGAATAAGAAGGGTAAATGGGTAAAATTATAATTAACCATTTTTTTAATCTGCTGCTACATCATTTTCTTAAAAATAAATTTTACACACGTGGAAAATCCAGTCAGATTGTCATTAATTCATTTTAATTGAAGTTAGAGAAGGTACTTTGGTGTTTTAAAATTGAAGTTTAAGTAGTTTTCTGTTACAAATAATAATTTAGGTACTAAATTGTTACGAGTCAGATAATTGGAGTACCGTCTATGTAATTCACCCGCATACAAGGCACAACCCAAGAGCAACTCCCTTTCTCCAAGCAAAGCTTGAAGACCCAAAATACCCAATTTATCAAAAGCCTACCTATTCCCACTCTCCCCTATCTATTAAACTACTTTCTACCAAGTTAGCAACCAAATAACCCTACCACATGTCCCCTGCCTATAATTCTAGAACATTCATGCTTATAGCTATTCTCTATCACCATCAAACAGAGCATGAATAATAACTAAAAGTACCTCAAGTGTATTCCATTGTGTTAAAGATAATTGGGGGGAAAAACAATACTGCATGTTTCTATTTTAGTTAAGGTGGAGTTCTATCATTTAGAAAGGCTTTTCATAGGATTCCTTTATCTTAGGCTTATTTCTAGTAGCTTCTCATTTTCTTAGAATTCCTTAATCTCAGCTTTCCTATTTTGCAGTATTGTCTATTTAAAGAGAACTTTGACAGCTCTAAGAAAGTAAGCAGAATTTCTATCAAAATCCTAAGAGATCTAGGTCACTCTTTGGATAAGTCCTAAGGTTCTTCCCCCCTTTAATGAGCTTGACTAATTCATAGGTCGATTAAGGAACTTTAACAAGAGAATCACCCTGTGACACAATCCTTATCCCCCCTTTAATGAGCTTGGCTCCAGGACCCCTTAGCGCAGGCACGTGCCTGAGTAACATGAGGCACAAAAATAAAAAATAATTGAAAAAATTATAAATTTTATTATTAGACTACTAGCAAGATAATATAATATTATAACTGTTAAAACTCAAACACATAAGTCATAGCAACAAAATAAAAACACATACACAAAGGAAAAAAACTTAATTAAGACTTGAAATCCTAAACACAAGACTCTTAGGCTTACTGAAGACTTGGATCCTAAACACACAAGAATCCTAAGCTTACTAATATTGTACTTAACAAGTTTTAACACTTATCAATTATGAATTATCATAGCAAAGTACAATTAGTTTTGTGCCTAAATTGTATTGTTCAAATCGCATTTATGGAGGCTAAAACAAATGTTTTCTTTGCCTAATTTTTATTTTTTCGTTTTTATTGTTTGTTTTAGAAATAATTAGGTGTAGTAAGGTCTACTAAGAGTTTTTTTCAATTTATAATCAATGGTTCAAGTTTCTCCACACTAAAAACAAGAAAAAAAAATACAAATAATTTACTAATGTCACAAAGGTGCACCTAGTCACACCAAGGCATGCGCCTTTGTGACAGAGCCCGTCTTTGGGTTTTTCAAGGTGCTAAGGCTAGCGCCTGGTGAGCCTTGCACCTGAGGCACGCTTTTAACAACTACGCTTATCGCATAGGCATAACACAATGAAAGACCAGAACAATCTTCAAGTCCATATATAAAAACAAATCATGAAAATAAACTTCATCATATTTCCAAAAAGAATAAAAAGCAAACACGCAAAATATATTTTTCTAGAAATGATTTCCACTCATCACCCAACCCTCTTCACAAGTGAAAGATAAATATCATTTGGCTAGCAGTCAGCAATAAGAAGAAGTTGGAAACACAAATTAAAAAAAAAAATGTCTCTAGGTAAGTGATTCTAGAAAAGAGTGAAAGACATGTTTTCTAATACAGGTATTCAACTTAAACACATGCTTCTCACTCTCTCCGTAGAAGAAGAAAAAAGGAAGAAAATCTTACATCTTCGACAAATCATGGCCCAAGTTGCCTGTTAGAAATTCTTTTATAGCTTGGAAATGACAAGGAACAGCCTACAGAATTATTTACCAAAGAGTTAGTACACCAAGCAGGCCTACCTGCACAATTTTGCATCAGATGAACAGATAAAGAAACAAGCATGAGTAAACATAAACAGAATACACTCACACCTGATCCTGTAATGAGGAAAGCGTTAAAAAGTATTCCTTAGGAACTTGCCGCATCGCAGCAACAAATTGACCAGCTTTCACATAGAAACCTTTGTTGGTTTCACATAGTTTCAACATTCTCATGGCAGATCGTAGATGTACCTGAGTGCCACCAAAAGGTCAAATCTTCACTTAACTGAAGCCGGCAGATATATTATTTCATCAGATGCTTCAAAGTGTTATCTTCTCTATTTTTATTCTTTAAACATAGCAAATAACAATGCAATTTAATAGAAGGACAGCTATTTATTATTCATAACCCGTGAAGCAGAACCTCATTAATCACGATTGATACAGCTATACTAGACGCACAGATAGAATTTTAAAAAAAGAAAAAAGAAAAAATCTATAACAAGAAAAACACTTTTTTTCTAAATTATTGCTGATTTATTTATTTCCAAAATATACAGCATATAAATTATCACAGATTATAAATTATCTTCTTAAATTTGAAGTAACTCTAATAATTTTCAAGGAATTTAGCTATAAACTTTAAAAAAAAAAAAAAAAAAAAGAACACAAACCTCAGACAGTTTGACACGATACTCATCGGAATCAGGAGGCAGCCCCCACAAAGAATACTTGTAGTCTGCAACCGTGAAAGCAATCTGCCATGAGGAAAGTACGAAAAAAGAAAAAAAATCATTTTTGAAAGAAATTGAAACGCTGCTGCAAATAACGAATACGCTGGAGAAGTATAAACTGAAAGTGAGAATAGAATCGTACAGTGGAGATTGCGCGAGAGGAACGTAGAACTGCATGGATTGCGGTCTTAAATTTATCCAGATAATCGGAAGAAGAGTAGATAAGTGAAAAAGGGATGAAATTGATGCCGTTGGCGGCATGAAGGGAGAGGCCAGTGGCCGTTACTAGGTAAAGAGCAGTTCTGCCTTTCGCCCTAAACTTGGATATTTGGTTAAATGACACCATTTTGGGTCTTTCGTGTTCGCCGGCGGATGCCGTAGTTCTTTCTGAAGCAGCCCGGAGTACTGACGCCTTATGTACATCTAGCTAGTTCTGGCTTATAAATTTGGAGAAATTACACCAATAATCATAATCTATTAATCTATTTTCCAATAGCCATTATCCAATAGTCACGCATTTTGATTGCTCGTGGATTTAAGACATATGGACAAAACATAAATTAAAGTTTGATTTTTAGGTATTCAAATAAATTTGGATCTTTGGAAGTTGATAGTTTTAGATAACTTTAACGGGATTTTCTTATCAAACAATAAATGTTAATGTATTCAACTTCATGCAATAATGGTATTATTTAGTCTTACAAAACTTTTGTCCTTTTCATTTGGGGTTTTTGTCTCGTAACCTTATTGTCTGAGCCATAAGAAGAAGTACAACAATAAATACAATTATGTATAGTGAGTGTTTTTCTAGGTGCATATCTCTTATATAATAAGGCATAGTTGGTCTTTTAAGATTTCCCTCTTGAGTCAAGTAAGTCTTTGTTATTTTTCTTTTGAACAGAGGCTTTAGTGTGTGATTTATTTTTAGCCTTAAAGGCAACTACCTCATTTAAAGAGGTTTATGGCGTAAAAACTTTAACAAATATAATTCTATATGTAGGTAAAAATGATGTTTCATTAAAGCCTAAAATCATGACTCACTAAGAAAGGTCTTTGGAATACAATAAAAGTATCCAAATTTTACTTCCTTTTGTGAAAATTTGAAATTTTGCTTCATTTCATGGCCATGTCTTAACTCCTTAATCTCATTTTTTAAAACATTGTTTTTTTTAAGTAAAGATTTGGTTGAGGATCTAGATGAAAATTCATCCAATGACTTTTTAAGAGAAGTATTAAAAAATTTTAGCTCTTCCACAACCTTTTGAATATTGGATATGTCATCATTAAGTTTGGAGCTATTTTTCTTGTGAAAAATGACTTTCTATTTATATATATCTCTTTAGTTCTAGATCCATAACTTCAGTGGGATCATCATCATCACAAGCATCTAAACCAAAAGAAGAAGAAGTAAAAGTTATCTCATTAGAGTTATCCTTCAAGGCCATGAAACACAAATTGGCTACATCTTCTTGACTTTCCTCATCATCACTTGATGTAGGATCATCCTATGTAGCTTTATGGCATTTGTCTCCTCCATCCTTGTAAGACTTACCCTTATACCTATTGAGCCTTGGACAATCGGATTTAATGTGGTCTTTTTTTCCACATTCATGGCACTTCATCTTGTCCTTGTTCTTGTTGAAGTTGGATGAGGAACCTTTGAACTTTGAGACCCTTTGCTTGTAGTTCTTAATAGTCTCATACTTGTTGACTATCATTCTTTTCACTCTTCTAGATAGCATGGTTATTTCCTCATCTTCTTCTTCACTTATTTCATCATCAATAATGAGATCCAAATCTTGAGTCTTGGAGGAGGTGATGCTTGCCTTTAGTGTGAGAGGTTTCTTATTTTGCCTTTCACCCTCAAGCTCATTTTCCCTTGTAAGAGTCATCTCATGTGTTAGAAGCTTGCCAATAAGCACATCAATAGGAATAGTGCTCAAATCCTTATTGGCTTCCTATATACTTGCCACCATTGAGCCATAATCCTTCATGGGAAGACTTCTCAAAATCTATGGGAAGACTTCTCAAAATCTTATTATTTACATCTTCATTGTATGTCTTTTATATTTATTCATGTTGTTGATGATGGAGAGTAGGCAGTTTGTCATATTGGTGATAGTCTCATTAGGTTTCATCTTGAAGAGTTCATATTCATTCATGAAGAGTTGTATCTTCCTTGAACGAACTTGCTTTGTGCATCATGATAGTTCTTCGATGTCCTCCACGTGCTATAAGTGGTTGGACAATGTTGAACTCTCTCATACTCTTCAAGAGAGAGAGAGCTCTTGGTAGGATGACCATGACCTTCTTGTTCTTGCAATTTATCCTCTTATGTGGTTCGGTCCACTCATCCTTTGGAAGAACTTCATCTTCTCCTTTAGTATTCTTTTTTGTTGGTGGTATCCACTCCTTGTAAACACTATTCCAAACATCAATGCCTTCATTATCCAAGTAAGCCTCTATTCTAAACATCAAATGGGCATAATTTGACCCATCAAAGTAAAGTTTGCGACTTTGGAATCCTTTTAGGGCCATTGTTGATCTTTGAAGAGCTAATGAAACTTGAATTCTAGACCTTGCTTTGATACCAATTGTTGCCCAAACAATCACTAAGAAGGGGGAGGGCATGAATTGGTGAGAGATTTAAAAAATTTCTTTCACACACAAGATGATAAACGTTGATGGAGGAGAAACACACGAATTTTATAGAGGTTCGAGTGTTAACTAATCATATTACTCTCTCCAATCTCAATTAGGTATTCACTAATCTAATCATTAAATTACAAATGAAGTTTTATCTAGCTCACTCCCAATTAGGTGTTTTATAAGGCTAATACTCAATCCGAAATTTTCTTGTATTTTAATGACTTACACAACAACTAATTCCTTGTAATTTGGCTCACATACTACCCAATTATAAGCTAATCCAAGTATTTAAGGCTAACATTTGAATCTTTACAAAATAATTAATGAAAAAAAAATTGAGAAATCAATTTGTAAGAATTTTGGCACAATGAAAGTATAATAAATTAAATAGCATTTTAGTATGATATTTATACTGATTTCCTACCAAATAGCTATTACAAATGAGTGTCATTACTTTTTATAGCGTTCTTTTACAAATGCATTTAATGCTGTTTACAGAGAGTTTTCTAGTCGGAAAAATGGATTTTCCGTTCGGAAAAAGGCCTAAGTGGACACATAGCATCGTCTGGTTGACTGATGACTCAAACGGCTAGTTCCTATACACTATAAAAAAAATGTCAAAATAGCTATCACATATAGCTATAAAAGTGAGTGGTCACTATTTATCGACCACATATTGACAAAAAATTACCAAGAAATAATAAAATTAATAGCTACTACTTAGCTACCACACAGCTATCACCTAGCGACTACAATTAGCAACTACAAAATGTAATAGCTAAACTTTGTACCTTTTTTTAGCGGAAAATTTAGAGACCACATAAAGACTACAATGTGGTAGCTGATCCTATTTATTGTTAAATATTAAATAATTATATACATTTATTAATTAATATAAATAAAAAATATTTATATATGAGTATTAAATTTATAATTATAATTAATTAATAAATTAGAATTTAATTAATTAAATTAAATTTGAATCCAATAGTTAAAATTTGGTACTTTATGTAAATTCTTCTAAATAAAATTTAATTATAATTATATATAATTAAATAAATAGTTAAACATAATAAATTATTGGAAATTTATTATTATTATTATTATTATTTATGATTATTATTATTACTAAATAAATAATATAATTGAAATTAATTTTAAGTATTATTATAATATCAATTAAAATATGTATAGTTTAATTATAGATCAAAATTAATAATTAAATTAATTATATATCAATTAAGTAATTAAAAGTGACTATAAAAAAAGAAGCATAATTTATCAAAAATAAATTATAGAATTATTTAATTAATTAAATGTTATAATAAATTAATAATTACAAAATATAATACAAATATTAATTATGTATAGATTAGTCTTTGTAACTAAATCAATTATTTAATTTAATTAATAATTTAAAAATATTTAAATTATTAATTAATCTTAATTTATAAAATAAACATTAATGATATTGTAAAAGTTATTATTATATTAGAAAGTAAATTATAATTAATTGTAGTATTTTAAAAGTAATTAAATTATAAATAAGATATATTAAATTATTTTGGAATAATTTTAGCTACTACATCTTGTGGTTGCCATTTAGCTACTACTGTTTGTGAGTTAACTAAATAGCTACCATACTTGGGTGGTAGCTAGATGTTGGAAAGATAATGCACTAAGAAGGGGATTGAATTAGTGGTAAATAAAAATTTTTAGCTTAATGGATTTCGTCGAGTGTTTGAACAATATGCAAATAAAAAATAGAAAGTAAGGGAGTAAGAGAAAAATAGACACAAAGATTTATAGAGGTTCAAGTGTTAACAAACTATAATCCTCTCTCCAACCGCAATTGGAAGTTCCACTATCTCAACTAGAGATACAAGACAGTTTCCTAACTAACTCACAACTAGAGAATTTTCTTATCTCATCCGCAACTAAGTGTTTTCTCAAGGCTTACATCGAACCTAAATCTACTGTATTTTAATGGCTTACACAACAACTAATTCTTTTGTATTTTTCACAGGCTCACACAACTTAAATAAGAGTTTTTCTCACTATAGTCACTATTACAACCTATACCCAAGTGTTTAAGGTTGACGCTTAAACCTTTCTTACAAAAGAGATGAGAAATAAAATCACAAGAGTTTTGGCAAACTTAAAATTAAGCTCTTATGTTCTAAAGCCTTTTGGAGGTCTATTTATAATGTTACATTCCAATTAGCCGTTACATATGGTGCCAAAATTATTTCTAACGTTCTAAAGATAAATGATTAAAAGTTGTCTGACAAAGACAGTTTCCTGGTTGGAAAATTCATATATCCATTAGAGCCCTATACGTGACAGTCTTAGATTTGTATGAAAACATTTGTATTACATATATATTTGTAATAATAAGTATTATACTTATTTATTTACTACATATTATTATATTTATATGTTACATATTTATTTTATTATCTAATTCTTATAGCCCGACACAATGTAACTAACTAGTTTTGTTATAAAATTAGATCAAGATATATGTAATGAAGGAAAAAGTAGATAATGAAAATAAAGAAAGAGAGTAGTAGAGAATGAAGAGAATATTTTTCTTATATTTTGTTCATTTATAATTCATCTATTTATATTGCTTACGTGTGTGCACCTAATGAAATATAAGTTACAATATTCAATTGTGAAATAAATCTCAATTAAAGTATACAATAAAGTTAGAAGATTAAGGAATCAAAGGTTATGGGAGTTATAAACATCCATAATAATAATAATAATAATAATAATATTTATAGCACTCCTTTTAGATGTCCATTAATAAGAACATACCTTGTTAAAATCTTAATAGGAAAAACCTTGTAGGAGAAAAACCTAGTAAAGAAAAAATAATACATTTCTTGTATGATACGTATATGAAGCTGTCTCGTTAAAAATATTGCTAGGAAAATCTAATAGGACAAAACCTTAGTCAAGGAAAAAGTACATCACATATTTTCTCCCCATTATAAAAACATCACTTTAAGTCTCTAAGTCGACCACTCATTCCAATACTCCTCATAAATCTTTCAAATGTTGCAATAGATAAAGTTTTGAAGGTTAAATTTGCCATATTATCATTTGATCGTACTTGTTGAACTTCAACTTATCAACTTTTATCAAGATCATGTGTGAATGACTTAGAAGAAATATGGTAATCTCCTTTTAGTTGTACTATACATACTATATTATCTTTATATAACCTTGTAGAAGTTCCTTTATTGACAAACAAAACACATGTTTCTCGAATGTGTTGCACTATTTGTGTCAACCATATGCATTCCCAACTTGCTTTGTAAATTGTTATTATTTCAGCATAATTTGAAGAAGTGACTTGTTTTGTTGATTATCATGAAATAACAGTTTCACCACTTATAAAAACATAACTTGCTTAATATTAAGTTTTATGTGGGTTAGATAAAAATCCTGCATCAGCATAACCAATTAGTTTCTATGTATATTTATTTGAATAAAACAATCATAAATCAATTATTTCGCAAAGATAACAAAAGACATATTTAACTTCATTTCAATATCTTCATGTTGGAAAAGAGCTATACATTGCCAATAAACTTACCAAATATATTATATCAGGTCATATAGTATAAGCAAGATATAGTATTACACCAATTACACTTAGATATGGTACTTCTAAAACAAGAATTTCTTCTCTACCATCTCAAGGTCGAAATGTTGGGTTTCTAACATGCATTACATGCATAGCACAATGGAAAATTAAAATTTAGAAATCTTAGAACCAATGGATCATCCTATTTATATTAAAATAGGATATACCAACTTGGATGAAGATGAATACCTTATTTTATTTTTGATCTTCTCTATGTTGTGACCTTGTTTCTTCTTGTTGGGTTGTAGCAAACCACCAACATCCTAACATGGATATCTTTATCGATATCCATGCAAAGAGGATGAAGGAAACCGACTATGGCAATGGGTGAACAAACAACCAAAGTGCTAGTATGGTTGAATGTTTAAGAGAGAAGAAGAATAAGAGAATTAATTGTAAATTAATTTTCTCCAATGTGAGCTACTGTATTGTTGGCCTTAAAATCCCTTTTATATGTATTATATTTGCCTTAGGGTATATGGAATCCAATTCCAAGTAGGATACATAAAAGGGAGTCCAATTTGGACAAGGAGAACCCAATCGGCAGGTTGTTGGCCGTGCGGGCTCGCTACCTGCGCGTTGGCAGGCCTGCATCGTGCAGCACGGGCTCGTAGCTCGCAGCGCACAGGCCCGTAGCACATCGCTAGCCTAGCCTGCTTTTGCGCTCACATTGAACATCTCATGCTCATGATGCCTTTCGTGTCTAGGAAACTTTTCCGTGTCTAGGAAACTTTTCCACGTCTGCAAAACCGTCCAGTCCAAATTTTCTCTCTCTTAAACTTGGATAAAATCCAAGGTCCATTTTACTCTTTCATCACACTCTTATATGCGTGTGATCCAATAGATTTTCGGTTATGTTGGTTACTCAATTTATTATATAATATTGAGCAAGTCAAGAGAAGTATCTAGCTACATATCATGACCCCCAATTGACCGAAAACATCAGTGGTACGACTTGAACCCTTTTATAGAACAATTTTCTGTGCAATTTATCCTTTCACCTTATTATACCCGCTTGGTTCAAAGTATAGACAATGTGTCAACTCCCACTAGACTGACTATATCACACCTAGTCCAAGTGATGTTCGTTTCTTGTCCATGAGACTCATTACTCTAATAAGATATGTCAATGAAAACCATGTTCAAGACATGTCCGCCTTACACAAGGATTTCTGAGTTATGCTGTCCACAAGAGGCCACATGTATACTCTCCTTTTATCAGGAGTGGTGAATCCCTTATTGGCTACTCAACTACCTTCGAATACCTCAAGGTATACCCAATCACCTCCCTAAGAGCAACCTCTAAGAGGCGACAAAGAACGAAGTCAAAATATAGAATCAGTATCGAATATAACCTTGAGCACCTCAAGTCTAAGGATACTTGCACCATTTTTATGATGAGACTATCACTGACATATGAATAAATAATCCATGTGATTGTCTTATGGTAGGTCATTCAATGTACTTGGCTACACTTACCAAACATTCACATGTTAACTTTAAACATCTCATGTCTATAGTTTATGAGATCAACTACTTGATCCAATCAAGAAGTATAACATGTGCTAGTCTGTCCAAATTAACAATGTCCCATCTTATTAATCTTAAGACTAGGGATAATTTAGAAATAAATACATTTACACATGATAGAAATTTCACCATCATGATCTCATCATGATTTACTTCATGTTGTGTTATATATCATAGACTGCATCATTTGGTGTAAGATCTATATTAGTTTATGTATGCATGAACACCAATATAATGTAATAATGCTTATATGTATGTGTACATTAAGCACCTAAAGTGATTGCCTTTAGGGTACCTCTCTAATACGAAAATGATCCTTTTCCACATCAAGTAACCTCACAATGATTGGTGTATTCAAAGGATGTATTTTATTCATATAAAATCTTTTAAGGACTTCTTCTATATAAGCATTAAGATCCCATTAGTTGAATGCTCAATTTGTAGACCAATACAAAATTTTATTTTTCTAAAATCTTTCATTTCAAATTCACACTTCAAATAATCAACTGCCATGGCAAGATTTTTAGGAGCTCCAATAATATATAAATAATGGAAAAATATGATCATTTTTATATCCTTTTTTCAACAAATATTTACTTAGACGATTGTAATACATTTGTCCAGTTTGCTTTATGTCATATAATAATCTTTGTAACTTGATAGAATATACTGTCCGGGATTTTGAATTTTGTAATTCATGCATCTTAAATTCTTCAGGAATTTTCATGTGGATAGTGCTATCAAAATCACCATATAAATTGGCCATAATAGCTTCCATAAGACTCATATCAAGTCTTTCATGCATTACAAGACTTATACGGCATCGAAAAATTGTTGCATCCACCACAAAAAAATATGTTCGCTCATGATCATTATAAGACTTTTGTGAGAATTCTTTTGCTACAAGTCTCACTTTATATCTTACAATTTCATTATTTTTATTTTATTTTTGCATAAATATTCATACGTATTTCACAAGCATCACACTTCAGGTGTTCAAACTATTAGTCTAAATACTTCACATTTATGAAGTGAATCTAATACGACCTTATAATTGTGTCTTTTTCTTGCGGCCAATCACATATATTTTGACATTCTTCAATTGTTTTTGGCTTTAGATCCTCATTTTTTTTTCCATAATATCAATTGTTACGTTATAAGTAACGATGTTGTTAACAACTATTTTCTCTCAGTTCCATCTTTTTCTTGTAATGACATAACTTATTGAAATATCTTCATTATTATCATTTTAGGTACATAAATCTCTTTTGGAGATTTATTCTCTGTTATGTCAATAAACTCTTCAAGAGTTTTTGCCTCCTTACTAAAGTCATCTCATTGACTAGCTCCTTTTTTTTTCTAGAAATTTTATCTTTGGAACTAATTGAATTGCCACACTTTAGGCGTGTTTTATACTCATTAGTTATAGCAAATTGTCCTACAGAGACATCAGTTCAAGTTGGAGCATTTGCAGCTAGTATATGTGATTCGTTCACTTTTTTAAGGTCAGTAAAAACATCATGTAGTTGATTGGTGAGAATCTAGATGTGTCAAAGATGATGCATTTAATATAATTTTTGTGATCTAGTTGCTCTAGTTTTTTCTCTAATGTTGGAAAAATTGTCTCATCAATGACAATCGATATATCGTGTTGTGAACACATCACTAGTATGGTTCCAGATGCATAATATTAGAAGAAGATTCAAATCCAACATATATTCCCAATCTTCTTTGAGGTCCCATTTTAGTGCGTTATGGTAGAGCAATTGGAACATCAATCGCACATCTAAAAATTCTTAAATGGAAAATATTTGACTTCTGACTATAAGTCAATTAGAATGGGCAGAACTTATTATATTGATTTTGGCTTAATACGTATTAGTGCTGCTGCATGCAAAATAGCATGTCCCCAAAGCCAAGATGAGAAGTTTTGTTCTCATAAATAATAGTCTAGCTATTTATTGGAGATGTTAAATGATTTTGCCTGACCATTCTGTATATCAATAAGTTTTTCAATGGTTATCCCAACTGATATATAGTAATCAATAAAAGTTTGGTATGTAAATTCATCACCATTATCAAGACATATATGCTTGATCGCATAATTTAGAAGTTATGTACATAATTTAGTTATTTGAGTAAATAATCTTACAAAGTTTAGGTTGTAAGTCGATAATAAGCACACATGTGACCATCATGTAGATGCATCTATCAGTATCATAAAATATTTATATGGTCTTGTTATGCCCACAAAATAGACCTAGTAGTTATTATGATCATTCAGAGTATTTAAAAAGTTAGTGGTATGAAAAATAAGAGAAAAAGTGAAGTCAGGGCTATGCACGACTCGTGCATGGCATGTGATCAAAGTTGCTGTGCGCGACCTGTGCATGATGCGCGACATGTGTAGGAGATAAAATTGGAGACACTGTGCACGACATGTGCAGTGTCGTGCAGTGTCGGGACACAGAGTTTTAGGGCACGCAGAATGACCCGTGCTTAGTGTTAAGTATATATATACCTGCGTTCTCCCACTTTCGGTCATAAAATCATTTTCACCCACCCCCACTTGAGATAAAACTCTAGAAACTCATTCTTCTCCTCCCTAAACCTGAATCCAACCCAAAATACTTGAAAAAAACATCATTAATCTTGGAAATCTTCACGTGTAAGAGGTGATTTGAGGAGAAAGCAAGGGATTTTGCAAGGGAAAAGGAGAGAAGCAAGTTTAATACCAAGATCCGACCCTAAGAAGTAATCTAAGGGGATTTTGGTAAATTTTACACCACTTTACCATCCTTGATCTTTGATTTTCTTTGATTCTCCTCCTATCATAAAGAAACTCGAAAAATCTACCTAGGGTTGGGAGTTTATGATTGAAATGGGAAAGATATAGAACAAGATCTTGAAATTAAAGTATTAATCTATGTATAAAGAGTAGTTTTGAACTCTTGATCTAGTTGGAAAATACACCATGGGTGAGAACTAAGGAACCTAGGGTTTATAGTTGTTATTTCTAGTATATATGAAAAGTAAAAGTATTGATGAGTAATGTCCATATTAGGAGCTCCTCAAGACCCTTAAAGCAATCTCTAGAGAGGAAGGGCAGCTTGGATTTTTGGTAAATTCAAGTTGGTAGAGACTTGAGGTTAGTATATAATACTCTTGCATCTTTGGCATGATTGTGACTCATGTCTGTGTTTAGTGTATAAATGAATTGCTACACATGCTTGAAGGCTATGTGAACCGTAATTGAAACATAAGTATTTGAACTAATGAACCTTGCATGTGTGAACTATAATGCCAAAAAGAGTATTAAGTGTAGTGGAAGCCTTGAAGGCATAGATAAGTAAAAGGCCTGAGCCTTCATAGAAATATGATATTTGATTGTTGTATATGAGGTTGATGTTTGACCAAACTTTGAAAATGTTGCTTGTGCATCTTGTGACATGATTGTGTATTCTTATGCAATTCGTAACTAGTCATGGATTGATTGAAATATCAGATAAAAATGAATGATATCGAGGTACCTTAATGTTTATATCTCTTAAAGCTAAATACCCGGAGAGGTAATGCTTTAAGATTTGAAACTCAAATACCCTGAGGGTACACGATTCTACTTATGCTGAAAAATGCTTAAAACCCAGAGGGATCAATGCATTATTGAATAATAAAAATGAGATGAAATTCTTGTAAAGCTATAATGTGATAAAGATGTTGGTTGTGACATGAGTATGAGAAATATATGAATGCTATGTGTTACAACCTATGTGTGTTCATATATTGTTTAACATCGTATTATTGTATACCATTAAGCAATTGCTTAGCGTGGGAGTATTGTTGTTTCTCACGTAGTTGGAGAGAATTAACTTGAAGAGCTGCGGAAGACAAAGATCCCAAAGTACAGAGACCGTACAGAGTTGCAGGGTATAGTCACATAATGATTCTTTTGTAAAGTCTTCATTTTGTAGTGTCAACTCATTGAACATTTGGGATTTTGTATTGTATAGCTCTTTTAAGGGCTAAGCTCTATTGTAAACTGTTTTTGTAAACTCCATATTTCTGATGTATAAACAAGTATTGTTGAAAATTTTGATTAGTCATATGGTTTGATTTAAAGTTAGTTATCATGGCCATGATGCACCACTTTGTTTTAAATAAGTTTTGAATTATCACATGATCATATAGCGGTTTGGTAACATAACCCATCTATGAGTTGGGATTAAATCCTGGCTATATGAAAGAGGTGTTACAGGTCCACATGGTGGATGAATGGACTCACTTATATCATCTTATATTCTTTCCAGAAATGCAAGTGACTTATCCAACTTTGCTAATAAATTTTAAATAATCAATTTGCCTTGAGAACAAGCAATACATGAGAATTCATTGATTCAAAATTTTTTGGTTATTTAACAGATGATTGTTTGAATTTTCAATTATTTTATGTATAATTGTTGATCCTGAATGACTTCACCAGTCATGCCAAACAATAAAAATATTTTGATAAACAAAATTTTGGTCCATTTTTTAATGAACTTCTAGTTCATTTTTGCACGTGCTTTGATAACATAAACATTATACAAATAATATTAAAATATAAATAAATTAAAACGTAATAAATAAAAATATTGCACTTAATAAATAAAATTCTTGACATAAACTTTTTTTCATAATATAAATACTTCATTTTGTTGGGCATTTTTAGGAATTAATTTTTTCATTATCTTAAGTCTTGCTTAATTGGATAAAGAATAAGTCATTATCTCGGTGTGCCAAATTTATTTTTGTATTTCTTTTTACTAATATTGCTTTGGCATACATCTTTTTTTCCTTTAGAGAGATTTGATATAAATCAAGTAAATATTTGTAAGTGACTAGTGCCCTTTATACTCCACATTTTCATATGTTATTGCATTTACTTTAGGGAGTGCAATAGAGTTAGTTGAAAGAAATTCATAATGTTTCATCACAAATTTATTATCGACTTGTAATGAGATAAGAGATCAACTTGTAATATGTTTTAAAGCCTCATTCAATGTATTGTTATTGCAGGAGCATATTCAATGCACGAAATGTAGAAAAACTTCATTAACATATCATTATTAATAAAATTTTCTTTGCATAATTTTAATTGAAAAATTATTTTAAATATTTCAGAATTATACTTACTAATTTATATTTTTGTAGCTAAATGTGCATCCAATAATGAAGGATGACATTTTTTTTTTCAAATTTGGCATATTTTTTTCTTCAAATGGTTTTTCATTTTGAGATTTTAAAATTTTAATCCCTCATAAAAATTATAAAAAAAATAAAAAATAAGGCTATATAGCCTTATCATAATTAGATGCTTTATTCACAAAAGCTTGGTCATTAACGTTATAAATCAAATTAGAAATAATATGTAATTCTACTCATATTATGATTAATATGTTATGATTATGTTTATATCAAATATGTAAATATCATGATCCGCATAAATAAATCAATTATAATACATATATATATATATTATCAATAAAAGAATAATTTATGATATATTTATAAATAAACAGATTTAATGAGTATTTATAAATGATAACATGCTTATAAATTACAAATAATTAATTAAATATTTTCATGTTACTATAGGTAAATATATGTTTAAATAATCATAATTGTAAAGTACATAATATGCATATATGTAACATACATAATGTAGTTTCAATTAATAAATAACTTAATAAATTTCATTTAATAATTTAATTTCAGTTATTTCAATCTAATTACATATATATTTAATGCACTTTAACAATACATTAATAAAATTACTAATACATTAAGTTTGACATATTTTTTTAAGAGAATATTTATATTAAGAAAAATTAATGTAAATAAAATATTGTCCAACCAACAAAATAGGACTCCCATAAACCACAATACTTGCAAGCACACTAAGGCGAAGTATGACCAACTTGCCATCTATACTAAAATTGCAAGACTTTCCAAATTACTTACCGCATTAATAAATGAGAATAGTGGAGGTGGCTACTAAGCGACCCATTATATGATAATTAATAACAAAAATGCAAAAATGCAAAAAAAAAAAACAAAAGATTCAGAAGCGTACAAAGAGAGTGATCTAACTAGTTGAAACCTTGAACAACTGAGGAAAACGCTAAATTAACAGACTCAATCATGTATAATTCCAAAAAATAATCAAGTGTAAAACAACATAGCCGTCAACCAAAAATATGAGAGAGCCTAGGAATTCATAACAAATAAAGAAATGAACATAATAAGATACACAAACATGGCTCGTTTAAATTGAATTTAATATTGAAGAGTTTTGATCATGTATCACATATATATAACGCAGCAGAAAATAAAAATTTTCAAAATCCGAATCAAAGAATTATATATGTGCCAATTAAAACTAATTTAACCAAAGAAAATTCAGAATTTATACCTTTATAATTTCTTGATTTTTCTTCAACTTCTCACCTTGTTGGATTGTTGCAAACCACAACATCCAATTTTGGATTGTCTCTAACAATATTTATGCGAAGATGAGAGGATGAAACCACTAGGGAGATGACTTGAACATATCTCAAAGTACTAGTAATGATGTATGTTTATATGAGAAGAAAATTAAACTCTTTAATTTTCTTGTTGTCTCCAAAAATTTTTCTTCTCCCAAAAATTTTTCTTTGTTTATTTTCTGTCTTTTGGGGTCTTTTAGATCCAAAAGAAAATCAGAAAAGTAGATCAAAATTGAGAGGAGAAGAAAATAAAGAGACATAAATAGTGGCATGACCATTTTCCCCATTTATATGTGATTTGGGGTGATTAATTTAAAAGAATTAATCCTGCGATATGAGGAAGTGTTACTCAACTATCACCTATTAAATTTATTAAATTGTCAACTGTATATCCAAAGTCATATAGATCTATATCTAGGTTTAAACATACCCAAATTATTACAATATTTAAATTCATAATAAAATAATGGCTTAATTACTTAAAAGTACTCAAACTTTAGGGCCGTTAACAATTTTGGTACCAAGTTTCAAAATTTGCATTAAAATATGCAAACAATGTTTTTTTTTGTTTCAAGATCAGTTTCTGTAGAGAAAATTGGTGGTTTAATCATCCTACATGGAAGTTGAATTTTTTTTTTTTATAAAAAAAATAGATGTATCAACTTATTTTTGGGGAAAATCTATACTTTTAAACAATAAAAGACTAAGTTTAAATACTAATAAAAAAAATTAATACATTTTCTCTCTCTCTCCATCTCCTTTTTAGTCTTGTTATATAGGTAGGGCAGATAAAGGCATTATAGAAAAGGCCGGTATGGCAACCATGTATTCCTATTGATGATTTCAAACACAGGTGTTATGGGCTGGACTAGAACAAAAACATATTAATAATAATAGTAATTGTGACACCCTACCTATATAACAAGACTATGCCTATTATTTAACCCGATAACAAAAACAATCCCATTATATAGATATAATTCCATTATTTGTGCTTCTTATATTGGTCAATTACTATTCATATCATAAAGGCTCACATATATATATTTTTTCTTTTCACATTATATCAGCATTAAATTTTGGCTCAAGGTCTCATCACTGTTGAGATCATATAGTCTTGGGTTTAGCCCCATACATGTACAATACACTTTATAATTGTGTCATAATACAAGACATTGTCACTATTCCTATATGCATGGATATACAAGACAAAAACATGATAAACTAGACCCACAAATCTGGTCTCAAATGTCCTCTCTTGATATAGGCTCTGGCATACAAGCTCCTTGATCTGCATGAAAAAAAACTCATACTAAGCTATTTCTAGCTTAATAGTACATATGGGCAATGAGATTTTCCCATGCAATCATATAAACATAACATAACATATATAGTGTCATGGCATATGAATATTATATCATATTTATAAAAGCTATAGAAATGTCATATCACATGCATGCAATATCTGTGTTCAATTCATTTTACATGCCTTTATATCTTTGCACTCATTCGTACCATTAATCTCTTACCATCAATCATACTTGTCATGTTTATTTCTTTTTTTCAATAAGCAACTTTGATAAATATAGCTCAAGCCTCATTTCTCGGACTGGCCAGATACAGGTTGTAAAGTAGGCGCTTCCAGTCTAGGGTTAGACATCCTACATATGCACTGAGTCTTGTGTGCTCGTCCAAGCTCCTCAAGTCAAAAGACTGAGTATAATAATGGATATGAGTGTCGGGAATAGGAGCACCCAGTCTAGGGCTAGTAACCATGTTCCTCTCTCATACCTCATAGCAATACATATCATTTATCCCCTTTATGGTATACTATCTATCCTAAAGTAGTCCTTGGATGGAGAAATGAACATTTATACAAAGTACCCCTTTGTTTCAATCTCATTCTTTTTTGTTTCCTAATTCATGCATGTTCATAAATCACATTTATACTCATGAACATGTTTTCATATGTTTTTACATCATACTATGACATTTGTGCATAATTGGTATTTTTCGGACCCACCAAAATATCATTTAAATATGGGTCACCTTTGCTATGAATAGTGTCTTCATGGCCATGAATTGCTATGAAGCTTGGTCGTGAAGGCTACTACCTCTATATTCATGATCATGACAATTGCAACATGGCTGTGATGCCAGTTGTGAAAGGTCCTAACTTATGCCTATGGTCAAATTTTGTCAAAATTCCACTTCTAATCACTTCCTAAACATGTGTAGACATTATCCATGGTCATTAGACATCAAAACAAACATGTTACACAACTCAAATCATCCCCCAAAATGGGGTCACAACCGAGCTCATAACTCACGCGTTACACATACCTTATGCCCACTTTAACACATATGCCATTTTTATATTCATAACCATATTTATACATATGCAAACCCTCTAATTAACCTTTCTAACATTTAATCATGCCATTTCATGTCTCATATTACATAATATCATATTACTTAATGAAGAGGCACGTTCAACAGCATCATTGCACACAATTCAACATTTATATGCATTTATCATATTTAAAGGGCAAACAACAAAGCATATATGTACAAACCTCTATTAGAAGCTTGATAAAAACTCAATTAAGGAGCTATCTACTTTCCTTGTCGATCTCATCCCTCTTGTCTTTGTCTCCCTATCATAAACAATACCACATATGAAATACTATGTCTATGGTAGTATGGCCAAAATGTAAAACTAACCTATACTCCTTAAACTATGGTTATTATGCATGATTTCTACTCCATATCATGGTATCTCACTTCAAATAATCTCATAGAACACAATTATATGCAAAACTTCATCATCCTTCTCCTCTCATAACCTCTCTTCTATAGATTTCTAACCAAACAACCCAATCACCTCATATAGCTTCATAATCATGTTAAAGAGATGGTTTTCATGGATTTTCTTACCTCTTGAAAGCATAAACTACCCTTGATCATGTAAGGAACTCATGGGCTCTCTTGCACGAACTTTCTCTCTCCTATAAAAACTCACCAAAGATGATGATTTCTTCAAATCTTGCTTTTATTATGTTCTCTCTCTCTCGGTTTAGTGTTAATTCACTCACAAATCCATGAAGAATCACTCACATATGGTTCTTGGGTGTCTAGGATCTGTTTTTGGGGTTCGAGGATGGAAAAGATAATGAAAAATGAAGATAAGATCGTGAAAAAAGCTTATATACAGCCCCTTTTATGGTCATGAACACGTCTTTCACGGTCATAAATATAAATATTCATGGTCATGAACATATCTTTCACGGTCATGAATATCAATATTCATGGTCATGAACAAAACCTTCATAGCCATGAATGTCTATAGTAAAAACAATTAATGCTTATCTTTGACCACGATGTTCATAGCCATGAATCACTTCGTTCATGGGCATAAAGGCTAATTTTTCACACTTCATTTCTTTTTTCCCTCTCTTCAAACCAAAGTCAAAATTTACCAATATACCATACATATACCTCAAATATACCCTCATATACCTCATGTATACCTCTCATAGGATCACTTTAAGTCATATAATCATGCATAACAACTAACCCCTAGTTAATGGGTGTTATCGTAATAATAATGTTATAAGTAAATTAAATAATGGTAGGATTATTGTATACATATTGATTGTGAAATAATTATTTACACATTGCATTAAAACTATGTTAGTATATGGAATGTCTTTTATGATATAGGTTGTATAATGAATGTGGTTAAATATAAATAGTAAAATGCTTAATAATGGAACTTGCTTGGACTGTGTATGAGTATGTATTAAAATAGCAAAGGTATGTTCATGGTTTGCTTATAAATTGAATATGATAGATGGATAACTTGGGCATGTTTTGAGCTTCGAAATGGTATAAAATGTATTGAAGATTGGTTGGATTTGATTATATAAGTGCTATGCATGTTTTCTTTATAATTTGAGAATACAACTGAAGTATGTTAACATCCTTTAATTGGTCAAGTATGATGGAATATCATGTAATGACATGATTTTAACTTTGTGATTAATTGGTTGTGTAACTATAAAATGAAAATTCAATATGACAAATAAATATACATGTGATGGAAATAAACAATTAATTGAAGTAATAAACGAAAACTAATTAAATTAAGATAATATATGGAAATTAATTAAATGACATAAGAAACAAGGTAAGAGTTGATTGTGTCATATAACATGAATTTGTTTATACGAATTTGGTAGGACATGAGTTATAATTATATTATGGGGTAAGTTAACTTAATAAATGACATATATATTGCCATGAAAATATGATATTATCAAATGTAATAGATATTCATTTTGTTATGAGACATGCATTAATATTGTCATACTTGAAACAAAAATATGTCATGCATTTGTGTGATTGCAAAGGAGAACTTAAATGTTATTATGTACCACTAAGCTAGAGATAATTTAGCATGAGTTTCTCTCATGTAGGAATTGGAGTTTGTAGATATTAGAACTTAAAGTTAATCAAAAAGAGTCCGAGCCCATATTAGAAGAAACATTAAAGACCTGACTATTGGGTCGGTTACTTGGTACTTTTGTTTTGATTTTAATCATATATATGGGTTTAGATAATATAGCTTGTATATGTAATAAGAGTATGTTTCATAAATGAAAATATTTAAAATGTGGATGATAGTTATAATAAAAAATGTGTATGTATACGATATGAGGTAAGAAAAAATTTAGAAAGGCATGCCTAATCTAATATAAACAGGCAAATAGAAATAATAAAAACGAAATAAAAAATTATTCGGTAGGATCATTTAGTCAGTGATGTGACATTTCACTTATATGATGAGATTATTCTTATTAAATAGGTGGGGTGTTATAGTAAGTACATTGGATGATTTGCTATAAGACAATCATGTGGATTATCGATTCAAATGTCAATGATAGTCTCATCACAATAATGGTGCAAGTATCCTTAGACTTGAGGTGCTCAAGGTTATCTTGGAAATTATTATGTACTTTGACTCCATTCCTTATTGCCTTAGGAGATGTTGCTCATAGGGTGGTGATTGGGTAAAGCTTGAGGTATTCGAAGGTAATTGGGTAGCCAACAAAGTATTCACCACTCCTGATAGAAGAAGAGTATACCGATGGCCTATTGTCGAGATCATTGCTTGGGAAACTTTCGCCAAAGTAGACATGTCTTGAAGATGGTCTTCAAAGATATATCTTATAGAGTAATGAGTCTCAATGACAAGAACTAACATCACTTGGACTATATGTGACATAGTTAGTCTAGTGGAGCTGACACTTAGACCATGCTCTAAACTGAGTAGGATATAGTAAGGGTGAAAGGACGAATTGCATGGATAATTGTCTATAGAAAGGTTCGTAGTTAAACTACTGACTTTCTAGTTAGTTGAGGGTCATGATGTGTTGCTAATATTGCTCATGATCTACTCGAGATCAAGTGTTGATTTAGGTGGCCAATATAACATGGAACCTATTGGGTCACATGCATTGAAGGTGTGAAGAACGAGTAAAATGGTCTTGGATATGATCCAAAAGTTTGAGAGAGATATTAGGGCCGGATAGTGTCATAATCGCATAAGCGTTTCGCGAATGTGAAGTCATTGGTAGGGGTGGGCTCGTACGGGCCTGCAGAAGGTTAGTAGCATGTAAGCCAACGTGTTGGCAAATTGTTCTATGCATAACTATGCAAATCAGCCTGAGTTATTGATATGACAAAGTTTGTACTCGCAAGTGTACCAACCACTGCAGAATGGCAAGTTCACTCTCAAGGTCGATCTCATAAGGAACGACTTGGCTTAAATTCCAAGTTTCCCCTAAATTACCAATAACACAGTTTAATGATCCTAAACACTCTAACCACGATTTGATGATTGTAAAATTAATTAACTAAATTGAAAACAATAAAATATTTGAAAGCGACGAAAATGATTATGATTCAATCAAGTGATAAATTAGGCATTTGGCAAGCGTTTCTAGTCTGCAATCCCTTTCCCATATCCAATTAATCCCAATAAAGTTTAATTTCGTCAGCTCTCGCTATAATCATTAACTACCCAAACCAATGGTATAATTAACGTCCAAATCAATTTTTAGTTCAAGTTACAGATTTTTTGTCTAATAACAAAACCCTAAGATATTCCTTCTAATTTAAAGGCAAGATAGGTAATTATACTTTCAAATGTAAGTAATTAAGAGCAATTGAAGATGGAAATAATTTAACTTTATTCAATAGAGGGGAAATTATTACATCTTAGGTAGCTACCAAACACCTAACAAAGGAATTAGCCAAGCATGGCTAATACTATGATCAAGTTTTTAACTATGCTTGAATTAAACATGAATACATCAATAAGGAATTAAAAATAGAAATTCAAAACCCCCTGAGAAGTGTAAACCTGGAATCCCCTTGCACAGTTGGTTGCCATCTTCCAAAGATCCAAGCTTTAGTCCATAAACGGAAGGAATTCCAAGCTAAACGTGTGTGGTTATTGCAATCAGGTCTAATGGCCTCCAAATTCTCTTCAGTCACACTTTTGATCACCAAAAAATGAATTCAATTCGTCTCCCCCCTAAAATCTATCTAATTTTCCCTTAAAAATTTCCTTTTATACTTAGTTTAATTACAAAAAGTCCAATCTCTCCAAAAACTCCCTTTTTAGTCCCCAATTATTTACTAATTACATATCAAAAAGAAGTCCCAGTTAATATGAATTTAGTTGCAAAACATGGGTCCATATAATCCATGATAAGATCGTTAATTAAAAATGTGGAACTGCAGCTCACAAATGTGAACAGGTCGTGCACTATGCATGGGTCATGCATAGTAGTTGGCTTGAAGAAAATACATGCCTTTGCACCCTGCACGACCAATCCTTCACCTACTGTTCACGGTGTTGGGTTTTGAAGATGAATCACATTCATAAAATGTAGAAAAAAATAAAATTTTTCAAAACCTGAATCAAAGGATTCTACTTGTGCTATTAAAACTAATTCAATTAAAATATATTTATAAATTATACCTTTAATTTCTTGTGTTAATTCTCCAAATTTCTTTATTATTGGGTTGTCGCAAACCACAACAATCCAATTTAGGATCATCTCTAATGATAATCCACGTGGAAATAAAGAATGAAACCACTAGGATATGCTTTAAACACACTCTATGTGCTAGCAAAGAGTGGTGTTCCTAGAGAGAAAAATCAAGAAAATTATCAAATAATTTTTATGGAGGCTATCGGTATTTTTTGATGGAAAAATACTATTTATAGGTGTTCCTAAATACCCTAGGATTGGCAAAATTATCAAAATAGGTTTGGGGGGCTAAATTGGCAAATTGGCCAAACATATCATACTGCGTGCGCACGCTGGCCAAGAACCAGCATGCGCGCAGCCTAGCATTGCCAGCCTTACCACGGGCTGTGCGGGCTCGTGACCCCCCTTATCAATTTTTTTAAAATTTTTTTCCGTGATCTCATCACGATCCGACCCTAAATAGTTCTCTCATATTTTTGGATCCCATCCAAGGCCATTTTACTCATTCTTCACATTTCCAATGTGTGTGACCCATTAAGTTCCCGGTTATATTGGCCACTCGAATTAACAATTAATTCGAGTCAGTCATGAATGGTATCTAGCAACACATCATAACCCCTGATTGACCGGAAGGTTAGTGGTTTGACTACGAACCTTTATATAGACAACGGTATGTGTAATTTGTTCTTTTCACCATCCTATACCCAACTTAGTTCAGAGCATGGACTATATGTAAACTCCCACTAGATTGACTATGTCATATCTAGCCTAAGTGATGTTAGATCTTGTCCTTTAGACTCATTACTCTATTAGACATGTCATTGAAGACCATCTTCAGGACGTTTCCACTATGGCCAAAGATTCCAGAGTAATGATCCCGACAAGAGGCTGTGGGTATACACTCCCTTTATCAAGAGCGGTGAATCCTCTATTGGCTATCCAATTACCTTCGAATACCTCAAGCTGTACCTAATCACCACCCTATGAGTGACCTCTATGAGACAACAAGGAATGGAGTCAAAGCATAGAATCAGTATCTAAGATATCATTGAGTACCTCAAGTCTAAGGATATTTGCACCATTGTTATGATGAGACTATCACTGATATTTGAATAGATAATTCATATGATCGTCTCATAGCAGGTCATCCAATATACTTGACTACTCTTAGCAAACATCCATATGTTAACTTTGAATATCTCATGCTTACAGATTATGAGATTTACTACTTGATCCAATCAAGAAATATAACATGTGGTAGTCTATCCGGATTAATAATGTTTTGTCTCATTAATCCTATGACTAGGGATAATTTAGATACTAACGTAATTACATATAATATCTCATTATCATGATCTCATCATGATTTCCTTCATGCTATGTTACATATCAAGGACTTCATTAATTGATTTAAGATCACTATCAATTCATATATCAAATGAATACCAAATTAATGAAAATGCCTTCTATTAATTAACTAAATTTGTATAATAAGTGCTAAAGGTGATTGCCTTTAGTGCACTTCTCTAACAGCCTCCCACTTGCACTAAAGCCAATCGCCTTTATATAGTGCCTTTAGAGCACTTATCTAATAAACAAATCTTGTTTATGCCTCTTATTGTCATTGGTATTTAAAATTGGATTTGACATATCTAATATGTATATACCATTGCATAATGTACCACTAGCATAAAGAATACCATTCAACATAATATAACAATAATTGTTACTAAAAGCCACATAGAAACCATCTTTTATTATACTAGAAACAGAAATAATGTTTTTAGTTAAAGCGGGTACATAAAAACAATTGTCCAAATTTAAAATAAACCCACTAAAGAGGGTCAATACATAAGTTCCTACAACTAATATAGCAATGCTTGCTCCATTTCCAATACGCAGGTCCGACTCTCCTTTATTGAGCTGCCTACTATTTCTTAGGCCCTGCATATCAGTGCATATGTGTGAGCCACAACTGGTATCTAATACCCATATATTATTATTAGAAACAATATTAACATCAATGACATAAATACCTAAAGTAGATGGGGCATCAGATGCCTTCTTCTTCAAGGACTCCAAGTAGGCCTTGCAGTTCCTCTTCCAATGGCCATCCTTGTCACAATGGAAGCAAGTCCTTTTTAGGGCAGTCTCTTTAGCCTTCTTCTTGGCTACGACTCCCTTAGGCTTCTTACGACTCCCTTAGGCTTCTTAGGCTTTTTGGACTGCTTTTTCTTCTTGGAACCAGAAGAGTCCATTAGCATCACAGCCTTATTGTCCTTCTTGACAGATGGCTCAGCTGTCTTGAGCATGTTGATTAGCTCAGGAATAGCGGTGGAGATCTGGTTCATCTAATAGTTAAGTATAAAATATGCATAACTGTCGGTCAAACTAGTTAGAATTAAGTCAATACTTAATTCATGATCCATCAAAAAACCTGAAGTGGCTAAGCTCTCAATATAGCCATTCATCTTCAGTGCATATTGCATTGGAGATATCCCCTCAACCATCTTAGAGCGGAAGAGTAGCCTTGATATCTGAACCTTTTGGATCATGCTTGCTTATCAAGTAGCTCTCTTAGATGGAAGATTATGGTGTGAACATCCATAGCCTCGTGCTGCTTTTGCAACTCAGCCAACATAGTGGCAAACATAATGCAACTTGCCATCTTACTATCTTCGAGATACTTTTTGTAAGCCTTCTGAACATCTTCAAAAGTATCAGTAGGAGGGTATTAGGAAGCCCTTCATTTAGGACATAACCTATTTTCTTGGATTTGAGAACTATTCTTAAATTCCTAAGCCAGTTCAAGAAGTTAGGCCCAATCAACTTGTTTGACTCCATTAGTGATCGCAAATTCACACTTGATCCCGTGATGGTGATTATAGCAACCTAGATGTAAAAAGAGCATGTTAGAATGTACGTGAAAATGCATGATTATTAGGTCTTTAATAAATTGCATTGTAAATCCCACTATTTTATTGTGAGTCCATATCCCTCACAATGAACCTGAGAGAACCTATATA
>CATIWF010090867.1:0-24006 GCA_949630135.1 Balakata baccata | reverse complement strand
AATTAATTAATTATTATTATTATTTTCTCTACATAATTACAAGTACTTAGTGCCAAAATACTATCTAGTCAAATTGTCTACTTTAATTTAACTATGCTAAATTTCCTTTATTTCAAAAGTAATCATTTATTTAATTTCATTTTTAATATCTTGTGTCCTTTTTTAAATTATAGCTAGACACGTATGACTTAGTCCTATTGCGATAAACCAACCCGTGTCAAGTCTATCTCGTGAATACGTTCACGCCAAAATCTCTACGTATGCATGTGTTTCATATGAATGACATATATAAAATGAATATGTCCAAATGTAATGCGTGTCATAATGCATGTGGGAAAGTCGAGGATGTTACAGTTATGAAACAGAACATAAATGCCCATTTACTCGTACTAGGACTACCTATAAGATGGATGGCATGCCATTCAGGGTCTTGGTACCACAGTTATTATATCAGAACAATCTTAGTTGGACAAGTTTGTTGAAGCTCCTAGGGAGCACACTTGATCCTTTTTACTAGCATAGTTATTAGTGTCAAGTTTGCTGAAGCTTTAGGAAGCGCACTTGGGTTTAGCTTAGTTTATAGATAGGGTGGCTGAAGCTCTAGGGAGTGCTTCTATTCTCGACCCTTATCCAAAGAGTCAAAGTATAGAGTATTGGGCGATGAAATTAAAGATGTTATGACTTACATATATCAGCCTAAAAGCTTGACATAGTTATGTACATAATGATTTATATCTTATAGTCTTGTAAGTTGTAGATGCTTTCGCTATTATGTACACTTATATGCTAAGGTGTAATTGTATGCCATATAGTAAAACCAAATGTACATGTATAAAGAAATGTAAAAAATCACCCATATGTAAACACATGGATGTTGTTAGATGCTATGTATTTATGATACCATGAATATATGTTAGAATTATACCATGTATATGTACCACTAAGCTTTCAGTAGCTTAGCATGTGGATTTTTTGCACGTAGGTTTGGAGCTGTAGAGAAGGTTGATATGTGAAGAGCCTAAAGTATTATCAGAATCGGTACCTTGTGACATTTGGGTCGGTCTTTAGGCATTTATTATTTTACATTCTTTATTTACTACCCATGATAGGGTAGTTTTGGATATGTAATAAAGGATTTTTATGGTTTTAATTTCCTTAAAGTTTTGGATTTTGTTTGGGCCTAGGATAGATTTTAAATCATGTTATGGTTTAAGTTTCTCAGATTTGAGCTTGATGACAAATGAGTTTGTTATGTTGCATGATAAGATAGTTCAAAATAGTTAACATGTGAAAAGTTTTAATTCAGACACAGCTTTAAAGGTTTATCATGATATAGTTTGAGTAGCACACTGTTGTATAGTGGTGGTTAGTCTGCTATATGGGAGAGTGTTACAACAAATGAGTTCCAATTGTCTTGAAACTTAAAATACAATCAAAACAACACTAAAAATGAACATTATTAACATTTAATTTGATTGTCAAGATCAAAATAGAGATCAATCTCCCTAAGATCAACAAACACTATCAAAATAACACTAAATGAAGATATTAGTGTCATTTAATTTGATTGTTAAGATCAAAATAGAGAGCAATCACTCTAAGGTCAACAATCTCCCCTTTTTTGATTTTGATAATCAAATGAAGCAAAAATAACAAATTAATAGTACAAATATCAAGTTAAAGTATGGAAAAACATGCACACAAAGTTTCATATCATTTGAAGCAAATTTACATATTGAACAACTAAGTCAAACATGATTCTTAAAAGTCAACATTGTTAACTTAATTACCAATCCGAAATTAAGTTGATTTTTGGTTAAGTTTTTCATTATTTTTCTCCCCCTTTGGTAAGATCAAAAAGACTAAAGGCATAGGAATCATAAAAATATCACTAAAGAGAGAAAAAGCAAGAGAAGTAAACATAAACAAACATATTATTATTAATAAAGGAATGTGGTACAAGGAAAATAAAAAATGTGTGATCTTAAGTGGAAATAGCCACATTCTAAGATACCTAACCTAAGACAAAAGGAGAAACACAAAGGGCTAGAGATAAAGAATTTAGGCATCCCCTTCTTCACCATCATCCTCCTATTCTTCATCACTCTCTTCCTCCTCGCCATTGCCTTGCTCCCTTTTTGAAAGGAGTCTCCTTTTCAAAGTTATGGGGGCACCCATTAAGGTTCAATTGGCCTTACATGTCTTGGATATCCAAGTAAAGGTGTTGCATCATATCCCTCATGAAATTAAAGGACCTCATTTGCAGGTCATACAAATCTTGCAAAATGACCGATTTTGGACCTTTTGGTTGAGGCCTTCCTTGACTTGGCATCCCTTATGCACTTGAGGCTTCTTCTCCAATGGATAGCCTTACACATTTCCTTGAGGCTTCTTGATTTGCCATTTGGGATCCATGCTCTCCAAAGGCATAGAAGTTTTGGTCTACACCCCCAGATGGCCTTACAATTGAGGAGGTATTGAATGTCCAAAAAGTTGTCAAATTGAGAGAGGGAAGACGAGAAAAGGCAGATTTTCTCCTTCGTCATAAGGCCAAGATATTTAGCAGTGTAGGTGATTTGGGCATGGAAGGAGATGGTGCCTTTAGTGATGATGGCCAATGAAGTGAATTTGTCAAGATAGAGAGGGGCAGCCTTGATTGGTTTATGGTGAGCCATTGCATAATGATAGAAAATGTCATCATGAGTAACTTTTTTGTTACTCGTGCTTCTTACATTAATAGTGAAAGTAATGATTCGATAGAGGATGAAGTGAAAGAGTTTTATGTGTTTGGCATTGGACTTTTTATCAAGGTGGTTTTCTAGAAAAATACCTTTCCAAACATTAAGGTGAGTGAGATGCATTCCTTAAGCATTGAGAAGACCAGCCTTCTTGAACCCAAAAGCATCCATAAACTAGTGCTTGGTCATCTCTTGTTGTTGGCCAAACATAAAGAAATACACCCCATAGTAGTCAAAAGGATGTTTTGTTTCCTAGATTACTTAGAGTGTTGAGAGAAATTCTATGGTAAGTTCATCATGCCCATCCCTTATTGGCATGACAAAAGAGGCCCAACCCATTTCTTCTAGAGTTTCCATAATCTCATCCTTAACTCTAAGCTTTTCTAAGTCATCTATGTCCAAGGTTTTATTGGAGATGAATTTCTTATTGTTGATCATGGCTTGGTGAAATTTTTCCTCCTTAAAGAAGGCGTTGAAGATGTCTTCAAAGGAGTTAAAGTTGGAAGAGGAAATAGCCACACCCTTCCCCTTGAAAGCACATGTCTTGGATGTGCCTATAATGGGTGCCATTAGAAAGAAGATATAAAGAATGAAGAAGAAGAGAATTGAATGATTTTTTAGAGATAAATGTTAGAGAGAGAGTTTGGCATACAAAGTAAATGAAAATGGAAGAAATTATGGTATTTATAGAGGTGGAAAGGTTGAAGTTATTGTTTCAGGGGATTTAAAGAGAGTTATGGTATTAAAAAAGCTATCCTTGTGTCAGTCCCTAGTAGGATAGGGGGGTTCCCGGTTGGGAACCATCCAACGGTCAAAAAGTTTAAAATACACTATAGATTCTCGAGCGAGATACATGGGTTCCTGAGCGCGATGCATTAAAGGGTGTAATGGTTGGGAAGAAATTCAAATATCCCGACTAGGATAGGAGATTCCTAAGAGGGAAAGAGAAAAATTGCATCAATCAAGAAAAAAATCAAATGTCACGAGCAAAAAATTTGTCCAAAGCGAGAACTCAGCTTCCTGAGCGGGAGTTACATATAAAAAGAAAATTAAGAGTCAAACAAGGAAAATAGAATAAAGTATCCTAGTGTTTTCATACCCACAAAATGGGCCTAGTAGTTATTATGATCATTCGGGGTGTTTAAAAAGTTGTTGGTAAAAAAATAAGGGAAAAAAATGAGGTTTGGGTTATACATGACCCATGCAAGCCATGTGACCAAAGTTATTGTGCGCAACCCATGCACAATGCATGACACGTGCAGGAGATAAGGTCGAAGACATTATGCACGACCCGTACAATATCAGAATAAAGAGTTTTAGGGGATGGAGCATAACCTGTGCTCGATGTCAAATATATATATATATATATATACCCGTGTTCTCCCACTTTTGGTCATGAAATCATTTTCACCCACCCCTATTTGAGAGAAAACTCTAGAAACCCATTCTTCTCCTCCCTAAACTTGAATCCAACCCAAAATACTTGAGAAAAACATCATTAATATTGGAAATCTTCATTGTTAACAGTGATTTAAGGAGAAGGGAGAAGAAGGAAAGAAGCGAATCTAACACCAAGATCCAACCCTAAGAAGTAATATAAGGCGGTTTTGGTAGGTTTTATACCACTTTACCATCCTTGATCTTTGATTTCCTTTGATTTTCCTCCTATTATAAAGAAACTCGAAAAATATACCTAGGGTTGGGAGTTTATGACCAAAATGGGGAAGATATAGAACAAGATCTTGAAATTAAAGTGTTAATATCTATGTATAAAAAAGTAGTCTTGAACTCTTGATCTAGTTGGAAAATACATCGTGGGTGAGAACTAAGGAACCTAGGGTTTATAGTTGTTATTTCTAGTATATATGAAAAGTAAAAGTATTAATGAGTAATGTCCATATTAGGAGCTCCTTAAAACCCTTAAAGCAATCTCTAGAGAGAAAGCGGAGCTTGGATTTTTGGTAAAGTCAAGTTGGTAGAGACTTCTTACATCTTTGGCATGATTGTGACTCATGTTTGTGTCAAGTGTATAAATGAATTGCTACAAATGCTTGAAGGCTATGTGAACCATAATTGAAACATAAGTACTTGAATTAATGAACCTTATATGTGTGAACTACAATTCCAAAAAGAGTATTAAGTGTAGTGGATGCCTTAAAGGCATAGACAAGTGAAAGGCCCGAGCCTTCATAGAAATATGGTATTTGATTATTGTATATGAGGTTGATATTTGACCAAACTTTGAAATGTTGCTTGTGCATCTTCTAACCTGATATTCTTGTGCAACTCGTAACTAGTCATGAATTGATTGAAATGTCGGATAAAGATGAATGATACCAAGGTACCTTATTGTTTATATCTCTTAAAGCTAAATACCGGAGAGGTAATGCGTTAAGATTTGAAACTCAAATACCCTAAGGGTACACGATTTTGCTTATACTGAAAAAAGGCTTAATACCTAAAGGGGTCAATGCACTGTTGAATAATAATAATGGGATGAAATTCTTGTGAAGGTATAACGTGATAAAGATGTTAGTTGTGACATGAGTATGGGAAATATGTGAATGTCATATGTTACGAACTATATGTGTACATGCATTGTTTAACATTGTATTATTGTATACCACTAAGTAATTGCTTAGCATGAGATTGATGTTGTCTCTCACGTAGGTGGAGAGAATTAGCCTGAAAAGCTGCATAAGACAAAAAGGCCAGAGTACAGAGATCGTACAGAGCTGTAAGATATAGTCACATAGTGATTGTTTTGTAAAGTCTTCATTTTGTAGTGTCAACTTATTGAACATTTGGGAGTTTGTATTCTATGGCTCTTTTGAGTGTTAAGCTCTTTTGTAAACAAAATTTTTCTCATGTATATACAAGTGTTAATGAAAATTGTGACTTATCATATGGTTTGATTTAAAGTTAGTCATCATGGCCATGATGCACCACTTTCTTTTAAATAGGTTCTGAATTATCACATGATCATACAGCAATTTGGTAACATAACCCACCTATGAGTTGGGATTAAATCCTGGCTATATGAAGGGGGTGTTACATTTATTGGTATCAGAGCCCAGTTGAGGCGATTCTGGACTGATAAAAGTTAGGAAGTGTCACGTAGGTGTCTGTCCTGTATCCTATGTTGCTTTGACATGGGCTATGTCTTCTGTAATATAGGATTGAAGAAGGATCACTCCAATTTTGAGGGTGAATCTAGGAATAATCAGACTTTTGAGGTAAAGATTCCACCTCACCATAGTTTAGCTAGTGATGCTGGATATAGTGCGGCTCGGTTAACACCCCGGAGGGTGAATCTAGGAATAATCAGACTTTTGAGATAGAGATTCCACCTCACCATAGTCTAGCTAGTGACGCTAGATATAGTAAGGCTTGGTTAGCACCCCCTGAGGCTACAGCTTGATGGGTTTTGAGGATGTATCACATACATGTTACGCAGCGGAAAATTATTTTGAGTCGGTTCGCGATAAGATCGCGGGAAAAAATCGCTCGGGCGAGTTGACTGGCCCGTGCGGGCCCGCTGGCTTGGTAGGCCTGCCGATTGGCCTGCCAGGCAGGCCAGGCGGGTTGCTGAGCAGGCCCAGGCGGGCTGCTGTGCGTGCAGGCGCACAGCTACCCGCAAGTGTGGTTAAATGACCCTAAATGGCCATTTAATCCCATTCACTATTCATAACTCCCTATATTCTCCTCTCTTAATTTTTGCTCTATGAAACTGATATTCTTTTGGATCTAAAAGACCCTAAAAGGCAGAAAATAGACAAGAAAAAATTATTGGGAGAAGAAAAATTAAAAGGTTAATTTTTCTCTCAAAGGAGCACACAACATTATTAGCATTTTGTGGTGTGATCAAGCCATTTCCCTAGTGGTTTTATTCTTTCTTCTTCACGTGGATATTGTTGGAGATAATCCTAGATTGGATTGTTGTGGTTTGCTACAACCCAACAAGGTGAGAAGTTGAAGAAAATCAAGAAATTATAAAGGTATAAATTCTGAATTTTCTTTTGTTAAATTAGTTTTAATTGGCACATGTATAATCATTTGATTCGGGTTTTGAAAAATTTTATTTTCCGCTGCGTAACATGTATGTGATACATGCTCTAAACCCATCACATATGAGATGTATTCTATGCATTAGGAAATAGTTAACGCATGAGTTTCACATTATATATTTAAAAGTATAAGACATGTAATATGACATAAACATGATAATACATGCATGTGATATGGTATTATTATATTTTTCATAAGCATGATTAATATGTTCATATGCCATGATACATGATGCCATGCTATATTTTGCATTGTATACATGTTTGATGCATAGAAAAATTTCAATGCCTATATATACCACTAAGCTAGATAAAACTTAGGAATTTGTAGATAATAAAGTTGAAAGAAGAGAAGCTAACCAGAGCCCATATTAGAAGTGGAAAAAATGACCCGGTTTATAGGTCTATCTATCATGTTTTGTATAAACATGCATATAGAAATAGTAATCATGGCGTATAACTGACACATATATAATATATGTTTATTTTGGACATGTATGGGGCCTTGAGCCAAAACCTTATATATATATATTATGATAACAAGGAAAAAAAAAGAATGAGTTATTATAATAATTAACCAGTAATAAAAAAACACAAATAATATCATTTTATCTATATAATGAGATTGTTCCTATTATTGGATAAAATAATAGGCACAATCCTGCTATATAATTAGGGTGTCACAAAGGATCTCATATTTGTGATAAAAATGCATCTGTCAGTGTTTTATATAACTAAGCCTAATGAAAAAACACACAAAGAGAAGGAAGAAATGGATAAAGTTCCATATGTTTCAACAGTTAGAAGTTTGATGTATGCTATAGTATGCACACGACTAGATATTGCTCATGCAATTGGAACAGTGAGTAGATTCCTTTCAAATCTTAGAAAGGAACATTGGGTTACAGTAAAGTGGATCTTTAGGTTTCTAAAGGGTACTTCCAAAATATGCCTGTATTTTAGAGATACCAAACCTGTGTTGGCTGGATACACAGATGCATATATAGCTAGCGATGTAAACTCGTGAAAGTCTTCTTCAGGTTACTTGATCAATTTTGCAGGGGGAGTTATGTCATGGCAATCAAAGTTACAAAAGTGTATTGCATTGTCCACTACTGAAGCAGAGTTTATAGCAGCAACTAAAGCATGTAACGAGTTGCTATGGGTGAAGAAGTTCTTCAAAGAACTTGGGTTGTAGCAAGATAGATATCGGTCGTTTTGTGATAGCCAGAGTGCTATTCATCTTAAAAAGAATGCCTCTTTTCACTTGAGATCAAATCATATTGATGTGAGATATCATTGGATCAGAGATGTGATGGAGAAGAAGCTACTACAACTTGAAAAGATCCATACAAAAGAAAATGGATCAGATATATTGACAAAGATTCTACCAAATTCGAACTTTGAGTTCTGTCGGCCAACTATATGAATGGTAGAGCCCCCCATGTAGTTGGTAGGAGGAGATTTATTAGTGGATCCCTCCTCATGTGGGATCCATAATCATAATTTAATTAAAATAAAATAAAGAGGAATTATTGGACAACTTTTGGCCGGAGTTGATTGCACGCCATTTGTTTAATGGAGAACAATTTGTGGGCAAGCTTAATTGGACCAATTTGGTCAAGTGAAAGTAACATTCACCTGTCTATAAATAGGCAATCTTCTAAAGGTTTTTTGACACTGCAAATTGGTGAGAGAAATGAGCAGTTCGATAGTTTCAAAGAAAAATATATTCTAATGAGTGATTTGCGAGAGAGTTGAGTTTTTCAGAAATTTTTTCAAAAAATGGTGAGTGACAAAAATGGTGAGAAAAAAATTTGGAATATTTTTGGGAAACATTTGAGTGCCACTATTTTTGGGTTTATCTCAAACATTTACTGAACTTTACACTTTGTCACAATTATATCAAATTCTTTAAAAATTTGAGTTTAATTATATATACTTTGGGTTTTGTAACAAATCTTGTCTCGGGTGGACTGGATCTCACTCCGAACTTATGTGGTGATGATCCGAAAAAATATAAAAAATATTAAAAAATGATGCAGCATACATAATGGATCTGATGTGGAAAAAATTTGTCACATGACCATCTGCACTAAAAAAAATGCGTTTTTCACATTTCAAAATTCAATTTGAAATTCTTTATTTGAAGATTTGTGAACTTATTCTCAATACTAGATAGTTACAATTTAATATTGCTATAGAAATACACCTAAAATCGATTATTTTAAGCATAAAAAATTTCAAATTGTTTGGACAGCAAAACGGTGCTGTTTTTGTGCATATGATATTTTTTTTACATCAGATACATTGTATATACCACGATATTTTTTAATATTCTTATGTTTTATAGGTCATCGCCACGTAGGTTCGGAGTAAGGTCCAGTCCACCTGAGATAAAATTTGTTACAAAATCCAAAGTATATATAATTAAACTCAAATTTTTTAAAAATTGGATATAACTGTGATAAAGTGAAAAATTTATGATTTTTTTTTTTTGTAATTTACCCTTTTTAATCTAAACTTCCAAAAACCTTTTTAAGATTATCTTAATTCTATACTGTGTCAGATGAACTTCGGTTCTATATGGAGATCATAGATTCACGAATGTATCTCCACAGAAAAATTTTCATTTCTTGTGAATGATGGTCCTTTTTGAGGAGATCATGTTGCAAAAAGATTTGCATTAAAAAGATCAACTATCCCCTCTTCTCTTTATTATGGTAGTTGAGGGTCTCTTAGTGATGCTTAAAAAAACTACGTTAGTTGTGATCTTCTATGATATTCCTTTATCATCAAAATCTCAATTGATATCTCATTTACAATATGCTAATACACTACTTTTTTCTAATGCTAACTTGGCTGAGATGATCAATGTGAAATGTCTCCTTAAATCTTTCTCTTTGATTTTTGGTTTGCATATCAACTTCGAAAAGAGTGCTATTATGGGCTTCAATGTGTCTGATTAATGGATTAAGGAAGCTGGTAATCTCCTTCAATGTATGTATATGTCTCTTCTTTTCTCTTATCTTGGTATCTTGATTGGGGTAAATCCTAAGCGCAAGTTTGTCTGTAAATCGATTATCTTGAAAATAAGATGAAATTAACATCTTAGAAATCTAAATTCCTATCTTTTGGTGGACGACTTACCTTGATTAAGACCTCTCTAAACAATTTACCTATCTATTATCAGTCTCTTTTTAAATAGCCAAAATTAGTGGTTTCTCAAATTAATTCTCTCTTCAGGAATATCTTCTAGGGCGGATCTTTGGAAAAAAAGGAAAATGTGCAACATCAGATGAAATGTAATTCAAATGCCTAAAATTTTGGGAGGTTTAAGAGTTGATTCTTTGTTTGACAAAAATAAGGTATTGTTGTTCAAATGGTTTTGACACATTAGAAAAGAAAATGGAGATAACAGCCTCTAGATTCGAGTTATAATGGAAAAGTATAAGATTAAGTTTAACTTTAATATCTCTTTCGCAATCTCCACTAGTCACTTCTCTTATATGTTTGAAAAATATATGGAATATACAATCTCTCCCATCATTCAATAATGGTATCAAGCTTCTAATAGGCAATAGAGAAAAATGTATGTTCTGGTTGGATAAACTGGTTTGAAGACCCCTACTCTAACCATTTTCCAATATTGTTCAATATATCTCTAGACCAAAATCATTCCATTAAAGATATAGGTATCTAAGATGGTTTCAAATGAGAATGGGTTTCTAGATGGTATAGACATCTTTGCCTTTTAGGAAATAGAACAATGTAATCTTTTGCTTAATCTGATTTCATAATATCACATCTCACTATACAACTGTGATAGATTCATTTGGTCGCATAATCCTAATAGTAATTACCCCATCAATTTGTAGTTATCACTATGTCTCATACCTTAGTTTCACCCTCTACCTTTTATATGGCTACAATTTGGAAATCTCTGGTTCCCTCTAAGGTTGAAATCTTCTATTGTCTTGCAATTCTCAATAGGTTGAACACTAGAGCTGCTTTGAGTGCAAAATGTTTTATTCAAATCAACAAAAATTTTTATCCTCTCTATAATAATATTGTAGAAACAGCAGATCATCTACTATCTCATGCTTAGTGGTTTACACTTTGTGGTATAAATTTTGTGCTTGCTAGAGTATATCTTGAGTAATTCCAAAATCTTTGAAAGAGCTTTTTCATTAGTGGGAGTTCGTTATTAGGGGTTCTTTTCAAAAGAAGATCTAGTAGATTATGTTTCAAGCTATTATTTGATATGTCTGAAGGGAATAAAATGAAGTTGTTTTCAAAGGGAGAGCTTTAAAATCTAAAACTCTTTTCTTTTTCATTGGATACCGATCTGAAGCATGTGTATGGGCCATTGTTGATGAAGGTATTCTTCAAAATCAAGATCCACTTCTATATGTTGAGGCTATTAAATTGTATAGATCCTGTGCAAATATCAAATCATTAACATTTGGTTGGATTGTTCCTCCTCCAAATTCTGTTAAATAGAACACAGACGGTTCTTGTAATGCCACCTCATCCTATCGTATAATGATAGAGTCAGACGATGCCACGTGACTTACACTAATTTATTGTAATTAAATTAAAGTTTAAGTCATGATTATATAAGTAATATATAATCATTTTACTATTTAACCTAAATTTATGTGTTTTTATTATTAATTCATGTATGTAAATTTTATTGAAACTTCGGTATAGTGTTGTCTGTTTTATAAACTTTCCAGTAATACCTACTTAGAAAACATGATATACTTTCAACAATTAAATGACAAAAAAAATTTTCAATTCATATCAAATCTTAAGACCATTTCAAGCCATCTATGGCTTGTATTAACTCAATCCATTATCAAATATTAATAAAACTTATATAAAAAGAACCATTTGCTATACTTTTTAAAAGTCTATGCATATTATGAGAAAAGTATAAATTAAACTAATATCTACATTAAGCTTATGCTTACCTTTTATAGTCCAATTTGTAGATAATTATATCTTTTAATTTTTCTTAATTTTTACAAGGCTAATTACATATTTACACAAAATAAAATGCCAAAAGTAAAGAAAGGGCAAGACGCAAAACCAAACAAACGTCCAATGTGTTGTTGTTCCTCCTTTTTTTTTTGGATAAACCCATGAGCTTTATCTATAAGCTTCCAAAAACTATTTACAAAATCTACTACTCTTTCGGCTTCTTACATACACATATGACAAAAAAACTCACAAGCGTGTAGCTTAGTGATGCATATTTTTTTAGCAATATAATTTAAAAATAAAATGCCGCAAAATAATTCAAATTTTAAAATATCTTTATCCATAACAAGTATATCAACCAATAAAATCATAACAAACATAATTTTATAAACAAAGTCATTTTATTACTTATTAATTGATTTATGTAAATATGATAATTTTCATGGTTTTACTACTTAATTTTTAATAACCATTATATTTTCATCACCCTATTGAAATTTATTATAATTGTTATCATTGCTCTCTTGTATACAAATTTTGTACAAAATATTTTTCTATTATATTTATTTATCTTTCTATCCATTAATACCATAGATCAGAACTAGGAAGATATAAAGAATTCGGCTACTAATGTAGCATCTCAATCAATAACTTGGCATTAACATAACAATATTTTAATATTGTGTGTCTATCATATATTAAATCTGGTGCATTTGTACCTATGAAATCTCAATGTTACAATGTTGTTTGCATTTTACAGTCTCCAATTAACATGTCAATCTGTCTAATCTATTAGTTCTAGACCATATATGATATGAGCTTCTATTCACATAGTTCAAATTTTTTCACCTTGATTTTCACTTTTGTAATTAAATATCAATCTTTATCCTTTCCCATATAAATAAATACAAGAATATCATACCCTCAATACATCATACAACATATTTTACAGTTCATCTCTATATTCATACAACCATGTTGCGTGGTAGCTCTTATAATTTTTTTTTTTATAACATTCATTAGCCTATTATCAAATAAAATTTGCCACACAGTCATTAGTGTATCACTTCATGACTAATAATGCTATTCTACAACTTTAACTTAATAAGCCATTATAATATATTAACAATTTATATTACTCATTTCTTTAATTTATTTACATAATTATAATTTTATTTCAAAATACCTATAAAGAGTATTTGCTGATTGTAAAATGTAACTTCAACATTTTTGTTTTGGCAATACTGTTTTGCAGGTATTATTCACTTGAATAATTCTACAAACAATTAATATCCAGAGTTGTTATTAGTGTTACGCTTAATTCTAATATTTCTATGTTTTTGCAATATTAAACAAAAATATAGATTCATATTAACATGAATATTCCCAGTACAGTCTCATTATTAACTTTTAATAATAATAATAATAATAATAATAATATAACTCTCTCGGTAAACCTGGACTTGCTGAAATAGGAGTGTTTTTCGAGACTATAAGTAATATTCTTTGCTTATTCTCTCTACCGTGTCATAGATTCCTATGTTGCTAAGATAGTAGCTATCATATATGCTTTGCAGAGCACGTTAGAGCACCATTCTTCTCTATTCTCATGCATTATTTTTAAATTTGATTCAACTAATGAATTTGATTGGCTATCCAAAGAATATTACTCTAAACCGTAGTCTTTGTATAAAGATTTTTGCCTCATTGAAACTCTGAAACAGAAGTTAGGGCCAGTCTTTTTTGTACAATAAAGAAGAGAGAACAATTCCTGATTCTCTAACTAAGCAAAAAGTTTCAAGGTCTGATAATTTTATTGCTTGGTTATGATTGCATATTTTCTTATTTGTTTCGGCTTTTACAGCTTATTTTCTCGCTACGGCATGAGACTTGTTCATGTCTTTAATCGTTAATGTATTAATTCTAGGCAAAAATTTTTCATCCCTTGGAGTTATTTGCTCTTGGTGGCTTTTTCCTTTTTTAATAAAATAAATCTTGGCTTATTAAAAAAAAAAAAATGATTTCTCCTTTCAACAGGCTTATCCAACAGTTTCTGGTATGCTTCATCTGGAGAGCTATGCATGTGTTCTTGGTAATGTTTACTCGTTCGGACCCAGGTTTCGAGCAGCTAAACAACTGGCATTTATGTGGATGGTTGAGGCTTAAATGGCTTTCTCCCAATTAGAGGTAATTAATTAATATTGGTTAATTAATATGGTGATTAGCTTATTAATTATCAGGAAAAAATAATTAAAATCCATTTTCTGGGTTTATTATCAGGATGCCATGACCTGTGCAGAAGACCTTTTCAAGTTCCTCTGCAAATGGGTTTTGGAAAATTGTACAGAAGACATGAAATTTGTTACAAAACGAATAGATAAAATCAGAATTAATCTTCTTGAAGCAATGATAGATTGTTCATTCGAAAGGATAACTTACACAAAAGCAGCGGAAATTCTGGAAAAGGTAATTAAAGAAATGGTTTAATTACATAAAAAATCCGAATTTTACGCTTGTCACAATTATATTAAATTCTTTAAAAATTTGAGTTTAATTATATGTACTTTAGATTTTGTAATAAATCTTGCCTCAAATGAACTGAATCTCATTTTAATTCTACGTGACAATGATATGAAAAATATTAAAAATATAAAAGAATGATGTGGTAGTCCGAAATGGTGCCGAAGTCAAAAATTTGCCCCAGATGAGAAGAAATGACAAATTTTCCATTTTAGCGCCTCCTTAGATAACCACATCATTTTTTTTTTTTTTAATGTTTTCCACGTCAAATCCAATTGTAGTGAATCCAGTCAATTCAAAGCAAGATTCATTACAAAATCTAAAGTATATATAATTAAGTTCAATTCTTTAAAATTAGATATAATTGTGACAATATGTAAAGTTTAGGAATTTTTATGTAATTAAGCCTAAAGAAATATATATTTTTCATCAGCAATAAATCAAAGCAAGTCTTATTAATTACTTTTTGAGGAGAATGTTACTGATAACAAATTTGAAACTCAACCTGGATGGGGCATTTCTCTAACAGCACAACATCTAAGGTGGAGGTAACAACAACGGAGGAAATCAAAATCAAGGTGGCAAAAATGGTGGTGGCGGTGGTGGAACGTCTCAAGCTGGTTACAAGGTTAAAGATGGAGGTTATTTAATTATTTATTTTCTCTTTTAATTTCAAACACAATAAAACGATGCGTTTTACTCAAAAATTGGTTTTGATTTTAATTTCTGGTAAACAAAGCCATTTTGTTTTAAATAAAAATAATAAAAACAAGAAAACGATACCGTTTTACTGTAACTGAATCGGTTCGATTAATGGTGCTACAGGAGTTGAAGTTTAAATGCTTATCAATTTTAAATTATAAAAACTTAATTGAATTGAGTCAAAATCGAGAGTACAATATTGTTTTAAATTTTTTTTCAAATATCAGAAAGTGCTAGTATATTATATCAAATTACATAGAGCAAATTGTATATTTTTCAAATTTTATGAAAATACTAATAAATTACATCAAATTCGAGGGAGTGAATAATAATTTTTTTCTAATAATTAATAAGCGACGGTAGAATTTAAAAAGGAAATTAATTAACAAGAGACAAACTGCACTGCACATAAATACATGTCTCTGCGTTGCCAACTCAACACCGCGCTGCGGCTTATGGTATCTAATCTCTCGTGCTATTGTGACAGTGCAATCTATATGATAGAGCAAAAATAATATTTACATAGAAATTACCAATCAGCATAAATTGTTGAAAAATGGAAAGTGTTTTCAGTATTGTTCTTATAAATAAGGAAACTTAGTATATTATACCTTAGAAAGTGGCATTTTCCATATACTCTACTAAATAGAAGATATAATGATATATAGTAAGCAAGGGAAAGAAGCTATGGAGATGGAGAGCAACAATGTTCATCCACAGCTCGAGGAAGTTCTGCACATGAATGGAGGAGATGAAGACAATAGCGACGCCAACAACTCCTTTCTTCAGGTCTGTCTTTCTATATATGTGATTTGAAGGGATTTTTCTTCTTATATAAGATCATAGAAATCCATTTATGAAAAATACAGAGAAGGTAGTGATTGGATTTAACTTATGAGTAAATTCATGGACTTAGTTTTGATAGATGTTTATTTACGGTTAATGTTGGAGAAAGAAACGAATTTAAAAAATTTTGATTAACATAAAAGATAAATCTTAATTTTGATATAATGAACAAAAGAAAGTGATGCTAAAAGCAAAGCCAATATTACGAGAAAGTATTATAGAGCTATAGAAGAAGAATCAGCTAGAATGCATAATAATGCTAGACATGAACTGCTCCTCAGGACCCAGTTCTTTGTTGCCCGCAAAAGAGGTAATAGATGCAATTGATGAAGAATGTCATCGATCGCTTGAAAAAGAAAACTCCAATCTTTCAAGTTTTCTTGAACCATCTTCTAAGGAATGATTTTAACTCCATTTTCAGATCATTACAAACTTCTTACAAGAAAATTGAAGAAGAAAATGGTAGCCAATTTGGACCTAGTTTCATTGCTGCTACGCCCGAAACTTTTCATGGAAGACTCTTTCTACCTCAATCTCTTCATTTTGTTCACTCTTCCTTTAGCCTTCTCTGGTTTTCTGAGGTTACAACCTTTCAATTCTATTAATTTTATTAATTTTAGAGAATATATATATATTAATCATGCATGATCTAAATAATTAATTAAGCTAAATTTTATTTTGTATTCATAACAGGTATATTTTAATAGGTACCAAAAATTCCTAAAAATAAGGGTAATATTTATGTGGCAAAGACAAGCCCTCCTGCTTTCTACAAGGCATATTTAGAACAATTTGAGAGAAATTTTAAAGCATTTTTAAGGGCTCGATCAGAGGAGATAATGTTTTAAGGCCGAATGGTTCTTACTACCTTAGAAAGACATGATGACCACACCATATCTTGGAATTACTTGGAATGGTGTTGAATGACATGGTTTTTGAGGTAATTTCACTGTTTTTTTTTTTTTTTTTAATAATTGACATATCTATATATGCGAAAATTATTGCTATATTAACTATATGACAACGTTAATCTCTAGGCGAATGATAACCATTATGATACATGTAATTCATTTTTGTGGTGGAGCTTAAAAAACATAATTTGGAACATCAAGGAATTTAGTCTTATTCTAAACAATTATGGTTGTAGGGATTGATTGAAGAATCAAAGCTGGACACATTCAATGTGCCAGTATATGGACCTTCAGTTGAAGAAGTGAAAAATGTGGTTAAAGAAGAAGGGCCATTTAACATCAATAGGATTGCGACATTCGATATAGAGTGGGAAGCATGCATCGATGATAATTACAAAGACAAACTAGATAAGTACACAAAGGGGAAGTTTGCAACAAACCATCTCAGACCTGTCACTGAGTCCCTCATATCCAAACATTTTGGAAATAGTGAAATTGTTAATGTTATATTCCAAAGATTTTCCATAATTATGGCAGACTATTTGGAGAAGGATTATGGATTGACAATTGCATTTCTCATAATTTTCATGTTTGTTAATACAAATACTTCACTAGATCACTCTCACTTATTCAAATCAGCTAACTCAAGCAAGGATGCCACTACAATGAAGAAAAGTAAATACACGTGTTCAGCTATTCAATTTTCTATTATGGTATCAGAACTCTTCTTTATTCATTTCATCTTTCAATCCGTCCTTCAAATTTGATTTTCTGTTTGTTTCTCGAGAAATTTCTTCAAAGATTTTCGATCGATGGCAATAAGAGTAGAAGATTCACTATCGAGCCCCCATCAGCAGCTAGCTCATCAGAACACTACCATAGCAGTTACAACTACATCTGCAGGACGTGATCTTATCTTAGCACATGATAAATCTCAAAATTCGATGACAAATTCTCAGCAATATGGTAAAATTTCTCTGTCACAACTCCGTCTTATAAACCATGGATTATAGATACCGGAGCCACGGACCGTACAGCTTGTTCCAAGTCAGTATTCTCAACCTTCACTCCTGTAACCGGATGTAGCATTAAATTACCAAATGATGCTAATCAATGTGAGTCATGTAGGAACCATAAAACTTACTCCAAATTTGACTTTATACAACGTCTTTTATGTCCCACAGTTTTGTTTCAATTTGATTTCTGTCAGCAAGTTAACTTCCCAAAACAATTGTTTCTTGAAGATTATTGATAATCAATGTTTTATTCATGAGTTGCAAACATAGAGGAAGATTGGTACAACAGAACTTAGTCATGGCCTCTACACAGTGAATATTCCTACTTCCACTTTCACAACCATAAACAACAATTTTTCTTCTACAACTATTGCAGAGCATTTTCGAATGGGGCATGCCTCTTCAGAAAGAATACAATAATTACAATGTATAGATCCAACATTATCGTGTAAGCTTAATAAAGCTTGTGATATATGTCACTAATAAAGCCTAATAAAGCTTGAATCCCAGTCAGTGTCAGTCAGTCTTTACAGTCTTTTTATCTTGTTCATATGGACGTATGGGGTCCCACGGTTACTTCTCTTAAGGGATTTAAGTACTTTCTCACTGTAGTTGAGGACTACAGTCGGTTCACTTGGGTGTTTTTCTTGAGAAATAAAGCTGAAGTTAGACAAAAGATTCAGCATTTCAGTATTTTTGTGCAAACACAGTTCAATAAATCTATCAAATGTATTCGTTCAAATAATGGTCATGAATTCATGATGTCATAATTTTATAGTGACAATGGTATATTGCATCATACCTCATGTGTTGAAACCCTGCAGCAAAACTGTGTGGTTGAACGCAAGCATCAACACATTCTTAATGCGGCTAGAGTTCTTAGGTTTCAAATTCATCTCCCTCTTGTTTTCTGGCGTAAATTTGTTGCTCACTCCATTCATTTAATCAATACACTACCTACACTCTTCATCATCAAACACCCTATGGAATGTTATATGGTCAAGCTCTTGATCTTTCTCATATCAGAGTTTTTAGTTGTTTAGCTTATGCTTCAACCTTAAACCATAACAGACATAAGTTTGACAAAAGGGTACACAAATGTTTCTTTATAGGCTATGAAATTGGCACCAAGGGTTACAAATTGTTAAATCTCCATACGAATGCTACTTTTGTTTCCCGAAATATCATTTTCCATGAAGATATTTTTCCCTATACATCCTCTCAATCAGGTTCTATAAGTCTGGATTCCTTTGTTCATCCCCTTCCTTATACCAATACAGACATTGATTTCTTTTCTTCTGCTGAACAACTCTAATTGATAATCCCAACTTGTCCACATCTATTACTTTTGTACAAAATGATACATTCTCAATTCCCAACCTTAGACGATCCTCTAGACCCAAACAAGTTCCTTCTTACCTTAAAGAATATCACTGTGCATTGGCTAGAACAATACAGTCCACCAATTGAGATTCCATTGTGCTGCCTCTTCAATCAGGTACTCCTCGGTGCCTTTCTCGTGTTATTTCTTATGACAACCTTGCACCTTCACATAGAACCTTTTCTATCTCCATCACCATTCCAACCAAACCAAAGAATTATCATCAAGCTGTCACGTTTGAGGAATGGCAGCAGGCCATGGATGCTGAGATACAAGCCTTATATACCAATTCCACTTAGGATATAGTTTCTTTACTTGAAGGAAAAACACTAATTGTATCGAAATGGGTCTATAAAATAAAATATCTTGCTGATGGGTCTCTAGAGAGGTTTAAGGCAAGCCTAGTTGCTCAGGGATTTACACATGGAGTGGATTATGTAAACACATTTTCTCCGGTAGCAAAAATGACTACTAGAAGGGTTCTTTTGGCAATAACGGTAATAAGAAATTGGCACTTGGAACAATTAGATATTAATAATGCATTTCTTCATGGAGATTTGCATGACGAGGTTTTTATGAATTTCCCTCCCAGCTTTCAATCTTCTATTCCCAATGTTGTGTGCAGGTTAAAGAAAAGTTTGTATAGTCTCAAACAAGCTAGTCTCCAATGGCATTTCAAACTTTCTAAAGCTCTGTTACAACAGGGACTTCATCAAGCTGCTGCTGATCATTCCTTGTTTATTAAAGCTACCAATGATTCTTTTCTTGTCCTTTTGGTATATGTGGACGACATTATTATTGCAAGTGATTCTCCTGCTACCATCTCCACTATAAAGAGTTTCTTGCATACAACATTCAAGATTAAGGATTTAGGTCCACATAAATACTTCTTGGGTTTAGAAGTTGCTCGTTCACAAGCAGGAATTAATGTTTGTCAACGCAAATACTCCCTTGAGCTCTTGGAAGAAACAGAGTCTTTCGGGTTTTAAACCTGCAAAGACTCCTTTTGTTCCTAGAACCCTTCATACTTCATCTGTTCTTGTCAGTGATGTTTCTTCTTATCGTAGGCTCATTGGAAAGTTGCTTTACCTTACTAATACTCGGCCTGACTTGGCTTTTGCGGTCCAACAGCTGAGTCAGTCTCTTGATAAGCCTACCGAGTCGCATGTAGCAACAACACAGGTGTTTTTGCCGTATCTTAAAAATACAGTTGGTCAAGGAATCTTCTTCTCTGCTTCAGGTTCTCTCGAGCTGAAGTATTTTTCAGACTCGGATTGGGTGACATGTCCCTTGACACGCAAATCTATCACTGGATTTTTTGTGTTTTTGGGTTCTTTATTGGTTTTATGGAAATCTAAGAAACAATCTATTGTTTCAAAGTCTTCTGCAGAAGTAGAGTATAAGGCTATGGCAGTAACGACTTGTGAGCTTCAATGGATTTTGTTTCTTCTTACTGATCTGTGCATTCCTCACCCTCAACCTACAACCAATTAGCTATGCACATTGCCCACAACCCGGTTTTCCATGAGCAAAGCAAACAAATTGAGTTGGATTGTCATCTTGTTAGAGAGAAGATCAAAGCTGACATTCTTCATTTACTTCCTATAGCTTCTAAGGATCAGTTGGCTAATTTTTTTACCAAGGCACATCCTTTTCACCAGTTTTTACGTTTGCTGTCCAAGCTTGGAATGTACAATCTGTTTTCTCCGAGTTTACGGGGGGGCAATACAGATACTTCACCGGATCACTCTCACTTAATAAAATCAGCAAACTCAAGCAGGAAGCCACTGCAATGAAGAAAAGTAAATACACGTGTTCAGTTAGTGAGGCTGCAGATAGACAATATAAAGCCTTTCACTCTAGGAGTAGTGTCTAAGTAGATAATGTGTTCAAAGAGTATTTAAGTTATAATAAACCTTCCATTTTCAAGGAGGCAGTTATATATGTAGCTACAGCTATATTGTTTAGTCAAGTAAAATCAATCAATTCTTATCTTCATTTTTTAGCTCTTCACTTTTCTATTATTTGTGTTAGCAATATTAATTGCAGAGGCATAAATATTACACCTAAATCCTCTCATTACCAAGCTTAACTAGTGATGATTTTTAAGATTTTCTATTATGATTGGACTAATTTAAATCTAAACAAATTAATATCCAAAACCATTTTTTATTAAAATTGGCTAAATTATAATATTTTAATAATTTGTTTTTAGATTTCACTTAACTAAAAAAAGGAAAGACCACTGAGATAAGATTGTTATCTGAAAGTTGCCATACCAGTTTGTCTTTTTTCATATGATACATCTTTTTCAAGTGGTTGAAATGTACTCTTCCTTCAATTATTAATTCATGCTATCAGTGAGATTCTTTTGTTTATCAATCCTAGAAATATATAGTCTATTTTATTTTTTTGTGTATTATATAATAAGTGGTAGTTATCTTATTGCATTTACCGTAAATTAAATTCTACTAACATCGGTGGAAAAGATTTTTGATCTCGAAATTTCCTCCAAATTTCATTAGTGTGAATAGAAACCAAGTAATTCAATGAATAAATGTAAACTTTTATTTAGGTCTGGTATATGAAATTAGTTCAACAAAAGTAGAGCGTGCTGCGTGTGACATTGTAATTGTATTTTAAGTAGCTATATATCCGGTAATTAAATTCAATACTTTTAATTAACCTGAAAAAATATTGTTCCAATTTATACTCTTTTGGGTAATATAATAAATATAAATTATTATTTTCTTATTAATAACATTCCCAATTAATGTCACGACAGAATAACCAGAAATGTACAATTCAAACCACATTTATTATATTCTTTAAAATATGTGTGAAAACAAAAGTAAATTTATATTTTTGGAATAAGATGAGTATTTTCTTCATATATATATATATATATATATTATGTCTTAGATATTGCATTAATTATTATTATTATTATTAATGTGAAGCCGGGCAAAATTAAAAATTTATTTAGATCAAATGAAAATCACAGAAAAAATATATAAATAAATTAAATGCGAAAATATGAATAAATTAATAAATTAAAGGAGCATTATATCATCCTAAAACCTGAAATTAAATTTTGACCTTATAGTTTTGTTTGCCAATTTAATTCAAATTTCTGTTCATACATTGTGCCACTTCTGTTGCTTAACCTCCTAATATATTACAAAATTTAATCTTTTTTTATTAGGAGGTTAAAATTAAATTTTGTTATATATATTTCCGCCTAATTAAATTGTTTAATAGTATTTAATTTATCTTTTAGAAGTATTTCAATTTTTTTTACAAATATAATTATGTGTTAATATTTTATCATATTTTCATTTAATATGGTTTATTATCACTAAATATAAAGTATTATTTATACTTTTAATTAACACACACACATATATATACACACACATTTATCTATTTTTTAATTTGTACATAATCATAAAATAAACATATAATTTTTTTAATGAATAGTTAAGGCAGAAATCAGAACTAAATCTAGTCATTCAAATTGATTAAGCGTATATTTGGAATTACTATAGATTATTCTAAAAATTACATTATTTTTTAAATTTTATTTTTTAAAAAATGTTTATTTACAGTTTTTATTAAAATTAATTTTTAAAATTAAAAAAATTTTAAAATATAAAACTTATTCTGAAAAATATTTTTCAAACTCAATCCTAAACAGGTGGAAAGCAACTATTCGTTAATTTGTTCCAATAAATTGCTATCTGACATGCAACACATGTCAAAGTCTTTCTTTCTACTTTATTGATTTTGTTTTATTCGGGTCTTATCTATCAAATGACAAACTCAATCTATCAATCAAAATATTACAAATATTAGCTATAATTTTCATTTATAAAAATTGTTGGAAAAAAATGTGATTATGAGCCATTTTGAGAGGATTATTCGGATGGGTTCTACAACTCGGTTTTGGAAAAAAGATTCGGATATATGTTCTTTGACATGAGAACTATGAATTAATGTATTCATATGCTCAAAATGGAAAATGTGTGAATAGAAATTGAAGTTTAAAATAAGTTCCATGATAAGGAGATTTAAAGGTGAAAAGTGAGTGGGAATTTATCCAACATCACTAAGAATTGAAGTTGAACTTGTGTTTATATATAGAAATGCTTTCTTACATGGGTAAGAAAAGTAGAATGAAAGACTCTCTCTAGCGCGCTCAGGCGTAAGGGGTGCAAATCCATGGGCCGGGATGACCCAATGAGTGGGTGCGCGACCTGCGTACACGAATATAGGCCCAAAATCTCGTGGTCTTGAACAAGTCAAATTTTTTCAATTTATTTTTTTACTTCTAGAAAATTTGGCAACACTCCCGTGTTGATCCACACAGTTGGCATTCTGCCACGCCCGTGTGGATCCACATGGTCGTGTGGATTCGACACTCCCGTATGGATCCACATGGCTAGGCCACTGACACGCCCGTGTTGATCCACACGGTCGTGTCGTTTGTGCCTACAGGAGAGTAAGGCAGATCCACACAGTCGTGTGGATTCTGTTCCAGAATGAACCTTTGAGCTTCATGTCTTTTGGAATGTCAATTTCTGATGTTTTAAAGATTAATTTCACCATTATTTAAGAGTTACAAAGGCATTATTAGCAGCCTTTAAAGGAAATTAATCACAATTAATCCATTGTCTCCTCCATCTAGTATAAATAGGTGGTTTAGGCTTGAATTTTGAGAAGTTGATGAAGAATATACTTTGTTCTTGAATTGTTTCTTTCTTTCTTCTCCTTCTTCTCCTCAAGTGATAGAGGTTATGGCAAAGCAAAGTTCGCTGTAAGTAGGTGTTGTGTGTTCAA